>PVHO010011629.1:5664-71557 GCA_004024885.1 Saguinus imperator
AAACCCACCTCACATGCAAGGATACACAAAGGCTCAAAATAAAGGGATGGAGGAAGATTTACCAAGAAAATGGAGAACAAAAGACAACAGGAGTTTCAATTCTCGTCTCTGATAAAATAGACTTTAAAGCAACAAAGATCAAAAGGAACAAAGAAGGTCATTACATAATGGTAAAAGGATTAATACAACAAGAAGAGTTAACAATTCTAAACACATATGGAACCAATGCAGGAGCACCCACATATACAAGGCAAGTTCTTAATGACTTACAAAGAGACTTAGACTCCCACACAATAACAGTGGGAGACTTTAACACTCCACTGTCAATATCAGACAGATCAACCAGAAAGAAAATTAACAGGGATATCCAGGACTTGAACTCAGACCTGGAACAAGCAAACCTGATAACATTTACAGAACTCTCCACCCCAAATTCACAGAATATACATTCTTCTCAACACCACATCACACCTACTCCAAAATTGACCACACAATTGGAAGTAAAGTACTCCTCAGAAAATGGAAATCAACTAAAATCATTACAAACAGTCTGTCATACCATAGTGCAATCAATTTAGAACTCAGAATTCAGAAAAAAACCTCAGAACTGCACAGCTTCATGGAAACTGAAAAACTGGCTCTTGAATGTTGGTTGGATAAACAATGAAATGAAGGCAGAAATAAAGAAGTTCTTTGAAACCAACGAGAATGAAGACACAACATACCAGAATCTCTGGGACATATTTAAAGCAGTCTGTAGAGAAAAATATATAAAAATAAGTGCACACATGAGAAGAGTGGATACATCCAAAATTGACACCCTATCATCAAAATGGAAAGAGCTATAGGAGCAAGATCAAAAAACGTCAAAACCTAGCTGAAGACAAGAAATAACTGAGATCAGAGCAGAACTGAAGGCGATAGACACAAGAAAAACCCTTCAAAAATTAATAAATCCAAGAGCTGGTTTTTCGAAAAGATCAATAAAATAGACAGACCACTAGCCAGACTGATTAAAAAAAAGAGACAACAACCAAATAGATGCAATAAAGAACGATAATGGGAAAATCACCACAGATTCCACAGAAATTCAAACCATCATAACAGAATACTACAAACAACTCTATGCACATAAACAAGTAAACCATGAAGAAATGGATAAATTCCTGGACGCCTGTGTCCTCCCAAGCCTAAACCAGGGGGAAGCCAAAACTATAAATAGACCAATAACAAGGTCTGAAGTAGAGGCAGCAATTAAGAGCCCAACACACACAAAAAAAAGCCCATGTCCAGATGGGTTCACAGCTGAATTCTACCAGACACACAAAGAGGATCTGGTACAATTTCTTCTGATACTATTCCAAATAATTCAAAATAAGGGAACCCTTCCCAAATCATTGTATGAGTCCAACATCATCCTGATACCAAAACCCGGCAGAGACTCAACAAGAAAAGAAAACTTCAGGCCAATATCCATGATGAACATAGATGCAAAATCTTCAATAAAATACTGGCAAACGAATTGCAACAGCACATTAAAAAACTTATCCATCATGATGAAGTAGGATTCATCCCGGGGATGCAAGTCTGGTTCAACATACGCAACTCTATAAATGTAATTCACCACATAAACAGAACCAAAAACAAAAACCACAAGATTACCTCAATTGACACAGAGAAGGCATTTGACAAAATTCAACAGCCCTTTGTGCTAAAAACCCTCAATAAACTTGGTATTGATGGAACATATCTCAAAGTAATAAAAGCTATTTATGACAAACCAACAGCCAATATCTTAATGAATGGGCAAAAACTGGAAGCAATCCCTTTGAAATATGGCACTAGACAAGGATGCCCTCTCTCACCACTCCTATTCAACATAGTACTGGAATTTCTAGCCAGAGCAATCAGGCAAGAAAAAGAAAAAAAGGGTATTCAAATAGGAAAGGTGGAAGCCAAATTGTCTCTATTTGCAGACGACATGATAGTATGCCTAGAAGACCCCATCACCTCAGCCCAAAAGCTCCTGAAACTGATAAGCAATGTCAGCAAAGTCTCAGAATATAAAATCAATGTGCAAAAATCACAAGTATTCCTATACACCAATAACAAACTTAAAAAGAACCAAATCACGCCAAAACCTATAATGCAATAAAAATTAAAAAAATAGGGAAATAAATCAAGAACGAACTGCCATTCACAATTGCTACAAAGAAAATAAAATGCCTAGGAATACTACTCACAAGGAATGTAAGGGACTTCTTTAAGGAAAACTACAAACCACTGCTTAACGAAATAAGAGAGGAAACAAACAGATGGAGAAACATTCCATGTTCGTGGTTAGGAAGAATCAATATCGTGAAAATGGCTATGCTGCCCAAAGTAACTTACACAATCAATGCTATCCCCATGAAACTACCATTGAATTTCTACACAGAACTGGAAAAAACCACCATGAACTTCATATGGAACCAAAAGGGAGCCCACATAGCCAAGTCAATTCTAAGCAAAAAGGACACAGCGGGAGGCATCACACTACCAGACTTCAAACTATACTACAAGGCTACAGTAATCAAAACAGCATGGTACTGGTACCAAAGCAGAGATATAGACCAATGGAACAGAACAGAAGCATTGGAGGCAACACAACATATCTACAACTATATAATCTTTGATAAACCAGACAAAAACAAGCAATGGGGAAAGGATTCCCTGTTTAAAAATGGTTTTGGGAAAACTGGCTAGCCTTGTGCAGAAAGCAGAAACTGGACCCCTTCCTGACACCTTACACTAAAATTAACTCCAGATGGATTAAATACCTAAGCATAAGATCTGACACCATAAAAACCCTAGAAGACAATCTAGGCAAAACCATTCAGGACATAGAAGTAGGCAAGGACTTCATGACCAAAACACCAAAAGCATTGGCAACAAAAGCCAAAATAGAGAAATGGGACCTAATCAAACTACACAGCTTCTACTGGCAAAAGAAACAGTCACTAGAGTGAACCGGCAACCATCAGAATGGAAAAAAAATCTTTGCAGTTTACGCATCTGACAATAAGCTGATATCCAGAATCTAAAAAGAACTCAAACACCTTTACAGGAAAAAAACAAACAAGCCCATTTAAAAATGGGCAAAGGATATGAACAGACATTTTACAAAATAAGATATATATGAGGCCATCGAACACCTGAAAAAATGCTCATCATCACTGTTCATTAGAGAGATGCAAATCAAAAACACATTGAGATACCATCTCACACCAGTTAGAATGGCGATAATTAAAAATTCTGGAGAGAGCAGATGCTTGAGAGGATGTGGAGAAATAGGAACATTCTTACACTTTTGGTGGGCGTGTAAATTAGTCCAACCATTGTGGAAGACAGTGTGGCGATTTCTCAAGGACCTAGAAATAGAAATTCCATTTGATCCAGCAATCCCATTACTGGGTATATATCTAATGGACGGTAAATCGTTCTACAATAAGGACACATGCATACGAATATTCATTGCAGCACAGTTTACAGTAGCAAAGACCTGAAACCAACCGAATTGCCCATCAATGATAGACTGGACTGGGAAAATGTGGCACATATACAACATGGAATATTATGCAGCAATCAAAAATGATGAGTTTGTGTCCTTTGTAAGGACATGAATGAATCTGGAGAACATCATTCTTAGCACACTGAGAAAAGAACAGAAAAAGAAAAACCGCATATTCTGACTCATAGGCGGGAGAGAATAATGAGAACACATGGACACAGGGAGGTGTCTACTACACACTGGGGTCTATTGGGAAGAATGAAGGAGCGACAATGTGGTGGGGCTGGGGAAGGAGAGCCTGGGGATGAATGCCAAGTGTGGGTGAAGGGGCAGAAGGCAGCAAAACACACTGCCATGTGTGTACCTATGCAACAATCTTGCACGTTCTGCGCATGTACCCAAATACCTAAAATGTAATAAAATTTTTTTAAAAAGTAAATTCTGAATATTTTTTCAGGTGTGTACATTTAGTGAGGCTCTCAACGAGTGGCCATAGGAAAGAGACTTCTGAATATTCCACAGGTGGGCCTTATTCAGTGACTCTCTAAATTAGTTGCCATAAAAAATAGACTCCTGACGATATCACAAGTATGTAATATTCAGTAAGGCTGTGAAAGAGGAGCCATATGAAACGGACATAAAATTACTCCACGTGTGCATTATTCACTGTTTGTCTGAAGGAGGAGCTGTACGACATAGAATCCTCATTATTTTCCATGTGTGCGTTATTCAAACAGGTTATGTATGAGTGTCTATACCAAATAAACTCCTGAACCTCCCCCAGGTGTGTATTACTCAGCGATACCCGGAATTAGAGTTCATATAAAATAGATTCCTGACTATCACCCAGGTGTGTATCATTCAGAAAGGCACTTAATTCGTGGATATCTTAAGCAGCCTCCTGATTCCTTTATTGAAGTTTATTATTCACTGAAACTTTGAATGACAGGCCTGACTATTAAATAGACACATGACTATTGCTCTATGGTGAATTATTCAATAAGGTTTTAAATGAGTGGTAGTATGAAATAGAATCATGAAGATTCCCCAGGTGTGTATCATTCAGGGAGGCACAGAATGAGTGGCCATACAAAAAGTGCTCGACTATTACCCTGGTGTGGATTACTCACTGAGGCTCTAAATGAGTGGCTACATGAAGTAGACACTTAACTCTTCCCCAGGTGTTTATTATGGAATGAATCTCTGAGTAAGTGAGCATAAAAAAGAGACTCAGCTCTATTGCCCAGGTTTTCGTTACTTACAGAAACTCTGAATGTGTAGCCATTTGAAGTAGACCCTTGACAGTTTCTGAGGAAAGTTTTATTCACAGAGGCTCTGAACAAGTGCCCATGTGGAAGACATTCCTGACTTATAAGATACACATATTATTCACTAAAACACTGAAAGAGTGGCTTATAAAATAGACCTCATTTTACTCCACAGGTATGCGTTACCCTTTTCTCCTCCAAACGAATCACCATGTGAAATATACAAGTGATTATTCCACAAATGTGCAGTATTTGAAGAGTTTCTGTATGAGTGTTAATATCAAATAGTCTCCTGACCCTCACATATGTGTATGTGATTCAGGAAGCTGCTTAATTTGGGTCTGCTATAAATAGGGTCTTCATTAATCCACAGCTGTTTATTATGCAATTAAGCTCTGAATAATAGGCTCAATGAAATAGACATTATACTATTGCCCCATTGTGCATTATTCGGTAATGCTGTGAATGAGTGGTCATATGACGTGGACCCTGACTATTCCCAAGGTGTGCATTCTTTCATGATTTTCTGAAAAGGTGACCACAAAAAATGGAGTCCTGACTTTATCCACTTGACTATTTATTAGCACTGCATTTTTCACTGAGAAGGTGGGTGTACGGTCATATCAAATACTCTCTAGTCTGTTGCCCAGGTGTGAGTTGTGAAGTGATACTCTGAATAAGTGACTATATATAATAGATTCCTGAGTATTTTTCAGATAAATAAGATTCTTCAATGAAAATATGAATAAGTGGCCATGTTAAATACACCCCTGACGTTTCCATAGGTCTGTATTATTCTGTAAGGCTCTGAATGAGTGGCCATAATATAGAGACTCCTGAATAATCCTTAGGCTTGCGTTTTTACATTTGGCTCTAAATGAGTGGCTATACGAAAAAGAATACTGGCTTTCCCCAAGGTGTATGTTATTCAGTTAGGCTCTGAATATGTGGCTATACAAAATAGAATTCTGACTACATTACACGTGTTCTTTATATAATGAAGCACTGAAATATATTCCACATGTAACAGCATACTAAATATTTTTCAGGTATGTATTATTCACTAAGGCTCTGAAGCTTTGGCTATATAAAATTTTTTTCTCTCTAGACCACAGGTGTGTATTTTTGAGTCTAACTCTTAATATTTGTGCATGTGGAATTGACTAATAAATATTCCAAAGTTGTGTATTACTCACACAGGCTTTGATTTTGTGGCCATATAAAATAGACTGGTGTCTATTCCACACGTGTGCATTATTCCCTGAGGTAGTAAATGAGAGGCTATATAAAGTAGATGCCTAACACTTCCCCAGGTTTCTGTTACTCAGTGAGGCTCTTCTTGTGGGACCATATGAAACAGGATGCTGTCTATCTTTAATGTTTGTATTATTCAGTGAATATCTGAATGAGTTGCTATATAAAATAGACTGCTGAGTACTTTCCATTTGTGCATTATTTACTGAGATTAAGAGCCAGTGGCCATATGAAATAAAATCCTGACTAATCCACACATGCATATTATCCACTGAGGCTATGAATGAGTGTCCAAATGAAATAGACTCCTGGCTACTCCACATTTTTTACTGAGGCTCTGAATGAATGTCCATCAAAAATAGACTTCAAATTATTCTCCAGGTATGTATTATTCAGTGAGGCTCAACAGAGTTGGCCATATTAATTAGACTCTTTATTATATCAAGGGTCTCACTTGTTCACTGAGGCTCTGAATCTGTGTCTACATGACATAATCTCCTGAGTATACCACATTATTCAGTGACACTCCGAATGAGAGGCCACATGAAAAAGGCTCCTGACTATTCCACAGGTGTGCATTACTTAGTGAGAGTCTGAATGAGGGGATAAAAGAAAATCCTGAATATTTTTTCAGGTGAGTAAATTTAACGAGGCTCTCAAAAAGTGGCCATATAAAAGAGATTTCTGATTATTCCACAGGTGTGCATTATTCAGTGAATCTCTGGATTAGTGGCCATAATAAATAGACTCCAGACGATATAACAAGTGTGTAATATTCAGTGAGGCTGTGAAAGAGGGGCCATATAAAATGGACTTCTAATTACTCCACATGTGCATTATTCACTGTTTGTCTGAATGAGAAGCCATATGACATAGACTTCTCATTATTCTCCATGTGTGAATTATTTAAACAAGTTATGTATGAGTGTCCATACCAAATACTTTTCTGACACTCCAACCAGGTGTGCATTTCTCAGTGATACCTGGAATTAGAGTTCATATAAAATAGAATTTTTTCTATCACCCAGGTGTGTATCATTCAGGAAGGCACTTAATTCATGGATATCTTAAACAGCCTCCTGATTCCTCCATAGAAGTTTATTATTGACTGAAACTTTGAATGAGAGGCCTGACTATCAAATAGACACCTGATTACTGCTACATTGTGAATTATTCAATAAGGTTCTAAATGAGTGGTAGTATGAAATAAAATCATGAGGATTCCCCAGGTGTGTAGCACTCAGGGAGGCACAGAATGAGTGGCCATATGAAAAATTCTCGACTATTACCCTGGTGTGGTTTACTCACTGAGGCTCTAAACGAGTGGCTACATGAGGTAGACACTTAACTCTTCCCCAGGTGTTTATTATTTAATAAGTCTCTGAGTAAGTGTGCAATAAAGGAGCTTCAGGTGTATTGCCCCTGTATTCTACACATTACAGAGTCTCTGAATGTGTAGCCATTTGAAGTAGACCCTTGACAGTTTCTGAGGAAAGTATTATTCACAGAGGCTCTGAACAAGTGCCCATGTGGAAGACATTCCTGACTAATCAGATATACATATTATTCATTAAACACTGAGAGAGTGGCCTTAAAAAATAGGCCTCATTTTACTCCACAGCTGTGCGTTATTCTTTTCCCCTCCAAACGAATCACCATGTGAAATATACAAGTGATTATTCCACACATGTGCAGTATTCGAAGAGGTTCTGTATGAGTGTTAATATTAAATAGTCTCCTGACCCTCACATATGTGTATGTGATTCAGGAAGCTGCTTAATTTGGGTCTGCTTTAAATAGGGTCTTCATTAATCCACAGCTGTTTATTATGCACTTAAGCTCTGAATGATAGGCTCAATGAAATAGACTCCTTACTATTGCCCGATTGTGCATTATTCGGTAATGCTGTGAATGAGTGGTCATATGACCTGGACCCTGACTATTCCCAAGGTGTGCATTCTTTCGTGATTTTCTGAAAAGGTGACCACAAGAAATGGAGTCCTGACTTTATCCGCTTGATTATTTATCAGCGCTGCATTGTTCACTGAGAAGGTGGGTGTACGGTCATATCAAATACTCTCTAGTCTGTTCCCCAGGTGTGAGTTGTGCAGTGATACTCTGAATAAGTGGCTATATATAATAGATTCCTGAGTATTTTCCAGATATATAAGATTTTTCAATGAGGATTTGAATAAGTGGCCATGTGAAATACACCCCTGACGTTTCCATAGGTCTGTATTATACTGTGAGGCTCTGAATGAGTGGCCATAATATAGAGACTACCGAATAATCCTTAGGCTTGCGTTTTTACATTCAGCTCTAAATGAGCGGCTATACGAAATATAATCCTGACTTTCCCCAAGGTGTATGTTATTCAGTTTGGCTCTTAATATTTGGCTATACTAAATTGAATTCTGACTACAATAGAGGTGTTTCTTATTTAATGAGGCACTGAAATAGATACCACATGTAATAAAATTCAAAATATTCCTCAGGTATCTATTATTCACTGAGGCTATGAAACTTTGGCCATATAAAATTGTTTCCTGTCTAGACAATAGGCGTCTATTTTTAAGTCTGACTCTAAATATTTGGGCATACGGAATAGAGAAGTGACAATCCAAAGTTATGTATTACTCACACAGACTATAATTTGTGGTCATATAAAATAGACTGGTGTCTATTCCACAGGTGTGCATTATTCCCCAAGGTAGTAAATGAGAGGCTATATGAAGTAGACTCTTAACACTTCCCCAGGTTTCTGTTACTCAGTGAGGCACTTCTTTTGAGACAATATGAAACAGGATGCTGTCTATCTTTAATATTTGTATTATTCAGTGAATCTCTGAATGAGTTGCTATATAAAATAGACTGGTGAGTACTTTACATATTTGTATTATTTACAGAGATTATGAGTCAGTGGCCATATAAAATGGAATCCGGACTAATCCACACTTGAAAGTAATCAAGTGAGGTTATGAATGAGTGTCAAATAAAATAGACTCCTGGCTACTACACATTATTTACCGAGGCTCTCAATTAACTTCCATCGAAAATAGACTCCAAATTTTTCTCCATGTATGTATTATTCATTGAGGCTCAGCAGAGATGGCCATATTAATTAGACACTTTACTATATCAAGGGTCTCTCTTATTCACTGAGGCCCTGAATCTGTGTCTACATGACTCCTGAATACACCACAATATTCAGTGACATTCTGAATGAGAGTCCACCTGAAAACGTCTCCTGACTATTCCACAGGTGTGCATTACTGAGTGAGACTCTAAATGCGGGGATAAAATAATTTCCTAAATATTTTTCAAGGTGTGAACATTTAGTGAGGCTCTCAACGAGTGGCCATAGGAAAGAGACTTCTGACTATTTCACAGGTGTGCATTATTCAGTGACTCTCTGGATTAGCGGCCATGAAAAATAGACTCCAGACGATATCACAAGTGTGTAATATTCAGTGAGGCTCTGAAAGAGGGGCCATATGAAACGGACTTCTAATTACTCCACATGTGCGTTATTCACTGTTTCACTGAATGATGAGCCGCATGACATAGACTCCCCATTATTACCCATGTGTGCATTATTCAAACAGGTTATGTATGAGTGTCCCTACCAAATAAACTCCTGACACTCCCCCAGGGTTGCATTACTAAGCGATACCCAGAATTAGAGTTCATATAAAATAGACTCCTGACAAACAACCAGGTGTGTATCATTCAGGAAGGCACTTAATTCCTGGATATCTTAAAAAGCTATCCACGTGGATATCTTAAAAAGCTATTCCTCCACAGAAGTTTATTATTCACTGAAACTTTGAATGAGAGGCCTGACTATTTAATAGACACTTGACCATTGCTCCATTGTGAATTATTCCATAAGGGTCTAAATGAATGGTAGTATGAAATAGAACGATGAGGATTCCTAAGGTGTGTATCATTCAGGGAGGCACAGAATGAGTGCCCATATAAAAATGCTCGATTATTACCCTGGTGTGCATCACTCACTGAGTCTCTAAATGAGTGGCTACATAAAGTAGACACTTAAATCTTTCTCAGGTGTTTATTATTGAATGAGTCTCTGAGTAAGTGTGCACAAAAAAAGAGACTCAGGCGTATTGCCCATGTATTCATTTCTTACAGAGACTCTGAATGTGTTGCCATTTGAAGTAGACCCTTTACTGTTTCTGAAGAAAGTATTATTCACAGAGGCTCTGAACGAGTGTCCATGTGAAAGAGATTCCTGATTTATCAGATATACATATTATTCACGAAATCACAGAAAAAGTGGCCTTATAATATAGACCCCATTTAACAACACAGGTGTCCGTTATTCTTTTACCCTCCAAACGAATCACCATGTGAAATATACAAGTGATTATTCAACACATGTGCAGTATTTGAAGAGCTTCGGTATGAGTGTTTATATCAAATAGTCTCCTGAACCTCACACATGTGTATGTAATTCACGAAGCTGCTTAATTTGGGTCTTTTTTGAATAGGGTCTTCATTTCTCCACGGCTGTTTATTATGCACTTAACATCTAAATGATAGGCTAAAGGAAATATACTCCTTACTATTGCCCCATTGTGCATTATTTGGTAATGCTGTGATTGAGTGGCCAGATGACCTGGACTCTGACTATTCCCAAGGTGTGTATTCTTTCGGGGGTTTCTGAATGAGTGACTACATAAAATAGACTGCTGACTCTATCCTCTTGGCTATTTCTCAGGTCTATATTTTTCACTGAGATGGTGGGTGTACGGTCATATCTAATAATCTCTACTTTGTTCCCAGATGTGACTTGTGCAGTGAGACTCTGCATAAGTGGCTATATATAATAGATTCCTGAATATTTTCCAGATATATAAGATTCTTCACTGAGGATTTGGATAAGTGGCCATGTAAAATACACCCCTGACGTTTCCATAGGTCTGTATTATTCTGAGAGGCTCTGAATGTGTGGCCATAATATAGAGACTCCTGCATACTCCTTTGGCTTGCGATTTTACCTTCGTCTCTAAATGAGTTGCTATACGAAATGGAATCCTGATTTTCCCCAATGTGTATGTTATTAAGGTAGGCTCTGAATATGTGGCTATACAAAATACAATTCTGACTACAATACAGGTTTTCCTTATTTAATGAAGCATTGAAATAGATGCCACATGTAATATCATACTAAATATTCCTCAGGTATGTATTATTCACTGAGGCTCTGAAACTTTGGCCATATAAAGTTTTTTTCTGTCTAGAACACAGGTGTGTATTTTTGAGTCTGAATCTAAATATTTGAGCATATGGAATAGTCTAGTGACTATTCCAAAGTTAGGTATTACTCCCACAGGCTTTGATTTTGTGGCCATATAAAATAGACTGGTGTCTATTCCACACGTGTGTATTATTCCCTGAGGTAGTAAATGAGAGGCTATATAAAGTAGACTCCTAACACTTTCTCAGGTTTCTGTTACTCACCAAGGCTCTACTTGTGAGACCATATGAAACAGGATGCTGTCTATCTTTAATATTTTTTTAATTAAGTGAATCTCTGAATGAGTTGCTATATAAAATAGACTGCTGATTACTTTATATTTGTGCATTGTTTACTGAGGTTACGAGTCAGTGGCCATATGAAATGGAATCCTGACTAATCCACTCATGCATATTATCCACTGAGGCTATGAATGAGTGTTCAAATGATATAGACTCCTGGCTACTCCACATTAGTTACTGAGGCTCAGAATGAACGTCAATCTGAAATAGACTCCAAATTATTCTCTAGGTATGTATTACTCAGTGAGTCTTAGCAGAGTTGGCCATATTAATTAGACTCTTTACTATATCGAGGGTCTCTCTTATTCACTGAGTCTCTGAATCTGTGTCTACATGACATAGACTCCTGACGAAACCACATTATCCAGTGTTACTCTGATTGAGAGGCCACATGAGAAAGTCTTCTGACTATTCCAAAGGTGTGAATTACTTAGTGAGACTCTGAATGAGGGGATAAAAGTAAATACTGGGGTGGAGGCTTTCCAGATGGCATCATAGAGGTGACTCAGGATTGCAGCTCTCAGTGAAGGCCCAGAGGGTGAGTGCTAGCCGCATTCTTAGACGGACTTTTTTTTTTTGCCCACAGAGCTTTTAAAGTCCCAGGTGTGGGAGATACAAGAGATGCTAGCACAGCCAGCTCACGCGTCCAGTTCAGATGGCACCGTGGTGCAGTGGGACCCGGCATGAAACTCACTGGTCTGGGTGCCCTGTTAAACCGGCAGTCTGAGATTTGGAAGGGCAGATTGGCATGTCCATCTGATTGAATGGTACTTGGACAATGAGCCAGACCAGGAGATTCCTGGTAGCATGATCTGAGCCAGTGCAGTGGGCAGCAGCACAGAAGATCACACAGATCCCAGTGCCCTATCAGCAGGCTAATGGGGCACTAGTGAGAAAGTCTATCATTCAGCTTGGGAAGAGGAAGAGGGAGAGAAAGGACGGACTCTGAGGCAGAAAGGTAGGTGATCAGGCTCGGCGGGTCCCACCCTCACGGGGACAAGCAGGGTGGTGATTGGAGGAGCTCAGGGCTGAGAGTTTTGCTGCCAGCATCTAGGACGGTGCAGCCCGGTGGGAGAGGTGCACCCGCTAGTAAAAACGCAATCTTCCCCTACTGAAGTACTGCCCAGGGCTGAAGCAGGTTGCCATTGCCGAAGCAGCCTGCCATAACAGAGAGACTCCCCCAGAATGGCAGAAGGCTCCACAAAAGAATGGAGCCCCGCCACAGCATGGCAGACCCGTGCTAGCAGGGCGAAGCCCCGGCTGGCAAATAGTAAATAGACTGCCTCCTAGCAGGGCAGGACAGTGCAAGAGATACTCATAAAGTAAGCCCCAAAACCCTGAGACAGAGCATCTAAGGAGGAAAAAAAAGGGGGCGGTTATGATTTCTGTTGCAGCAGACATAAACACATTCTCCCAACAATCCTGAATGAACAACTGAACTCACAGCTCAGCACTGGAGCTCCTATAAAGCACAGACCGTCTCCTCAAGCAGCTCCCTGACCCCTGTGTATCCAAAGAGTCACCCCAAAAAAGACTAATTAGACTGACATTTGGCGGGCATCATTCTGGAACCAAGATAGCAGACGAAAAAACTGGTAGCATTCCTCACTGTTCGGCAGCTGCTACAGGTGTATCCCAGAGAAGCAGGGCCTGGAATGGACCTCAGCACTCGTACCAAAGAGGGTCTAGACAATTAGAAGAAAAACTAAGTAACAGAAACACTTCATCATCAACAATATGGGCGTCCACACAGAGACCCAATTGAGAAATCAGCAACTACTAAGACGACAGGTGGATAAATCCATAAAGATGAAAAGAAACCAGCTCAAAAAGTAGGAAAACAACTGAAACCAAAACACGTCACCTCCTACAAAAGGACCAAAACTCCTCACCAGCAGGGGAACAAAGCTGGATGGAAAATGAGTGTGATGAAATGATGGAATCAGACTTCAAAAAGTGGATAATGAGAAACTTCAGTGAGCTAAAAGAACATGTTCTAAATCAGTGTAAAGAAATTAAGAATTTTGAAAAAAGATTTGAAAAAAGATTCGAAGAAATGATAACAAGAATGGACAACTTAGAGAGGAATATAAATGAATTGAAGGAGCTGAAAAACACAACACAAGAACTTCACGAAGCATGCACAAGTTTCAACAGTCGAATTGACCAAGCAGAAGAAAGAATATCAGAAGTCGAAGATCAACTCAATGAAATAAAACGAGAAACCAAGATTAACGAAGAAAGCACAAAAAAAGAATGAACAAAATATCCAAGAAATGTGGAAGTATATGAAGAGACCCAACCTACATTTGATAGGTGTACCAGAATGTGATGAAGAGAATAAATCCAAGCTGGAATACACTCTTCAGAATATTATCCAGGAAAATTTCCCCAACCTAGCAAGACAGGTCAATACTAAACTCCAAGAAATACAGAGAACACCACAAAGATACTCCGCAAAAAGAGAAACCCCAAGGCACATAATCGTCAGATTCACCAGGGTTGAAATGAAGGAGGAAATACTAAGGGCAGCCAGAGAGAAAGGTTGGGTCACCCACAAAGGGAAGCCCATCAGACTTACTGCAGATCTCTCAGCAGAGACTCTGCAAGCCAGAAGAGGGTGGGGGCCAATATTCAACATCTTTAGAGAAAAGAACTTTCAACCCAGAGTTTCATATCCAGCCAAACTGAGATTCATAAGTGAAGAAAAAATACAATCCTTCACGAACAAGCAAGTACTCAGAGATTTTGTCACCACGAGGCCTGCTTTACAAGAGCTTCTGAAAGAGGCACTACATGTAGAAAGAAACAACCAGTACCAGACATCCTAAAAGCATACCAAATGCTAAAGAGCATCAACAAAATGAGGAATCGACATGAACCAATGGGCAAAACAGCCAGCTAGCATCAAAATGGCAGTAGCAAATTCACACATAACAATATTATCCCTAAATAAAAATGGGCTAAATGCACCAATCAAAAGACACAGACTGGCAAATTGGATAAAAAACCAAAACCCATTGGTGTGCTGTATCCAGAAACCCACCTCACACGCAAGGATACCCAAAGGCTCAAAATAAAGGGATGGAGGAAGATTTACCAAGCAAATGTAGAGCAAAAAAAGCAGGAGTTGCAATTATCGTCTCTGATAAAATGGACTTTAAAGCAACAAAGATCAAAAGGGACAAAGAAGGTAATTACATAATAATAAAATGATTGATACAACAAGAAGAGCTAACGATACTAAACATATATGGCCCCAATTCAGGAGCATCCAGATATATAAGGCATGTTCTTAATGACTTACAAAGAGACTTAGACTCCCACACAACAATAGTGGGAGACTTTAACACTCCACTGGCAATATCAGACAGATCAACCAGAAAGAAAATTAACAAGGATATCCAAGACTGGAACTCAGACCTGGAACAAGCAAACCTGATAGACATTTACAGAACTCTGCACCACAAATACACAGAATATACATTCTTCTCAACACCACATAACACCTACTCCAAAATTGACCACATATTTGGAAGTAAAGCACTCCTCAGTAAATGCAAAACAACTGAAATCATAACAAACAGTGTTTCAGACCATAGTGCAATCAAGTTGGAACTCAGAATTCAGAAAATAACTCAGAACCACACAGCTTCATGGAAAATGAACTGGCTCTTGAATGTTGATTGGAAAAACAATGAAATGAAGGCAGAAATAAAGAAGTTCTTTGAAACCAATGAGAATGAAGACACAACGTACCAGAATATCTGGGACACATTTAAAGCAGTCTGTAGAGGAAAATGTATAGCAATAAGTGCCCACATGAGAAAAGCGGAGAGATCTAAAATGGACACCCTAGCGTCAAAATTGAAACAGCTAGAGGAGCAAGATCAAAAAAGGTCAAAACCTAGCTGAAGACAAGAAATAACTAAGGTCAGAGCAGAACTGAAAGAGATAGAGACAAGAAAAATCCTTCAAAAAATCAATAAATCCAAGAGCTGGTTTTTCGAAAAGATCAACAAAATAGACCACTAGTCAGACTGATAAAAAAGAAAAGAGAGAACAACCAAATAGATGCAATAAAAAACGATAAAGGGGGGCCGGGCGCGGTGGTTCAAGCCTGTAATCCCAGCACTTTGGAAGGCCGAGGTGGGTGGATCAGGAGGTCAAAAGACTGAGACCATTCTGGTCAACAAGGTGAAACCCCGTCTCTACTAAATATACAAAAATGAACTAGGCATGGTGGCGCATGCCTGTAATCCAAGCTACTCAGGAGGCTGAGACAGAATAATTGCCTGAACCCAGGAGGCGGAGGTTGTGGTGAGATGAGATCGTGCTATTGCACTCCAGCCTGGGTAACAAGAGCAAAACTCCGTCTCAAAATAAATAAATAAATAAATACAAAAATAAAAATAAAAAATAAAAAATAAACTATAACGGGGAAATCACCACAGATTCCACAGAAATTCAAACCATAATCAGAGAATACTACAAACAGCTCTATGCACATAATCTAGTAAACCAGGGAAAAAAGGATAAATTCCTGGACGCCTGTGTCCTCCCATGCCTAAACCAGGAGGAAGCCAAAACTATGAATAGACCAATAACAAGGTCTGAAGGTGAGGCAGCAATTAAGAGCCTACCACACAAAAAAGCCTAGGTCCAGATGGGTTCACAGCTGAATTCTACCAGACAAACAAAGAGGATCTGATACCATTCCTTCTGAAACTCTTTTAAATAATTCAAAAAGAGGGAAACCTTCCCAAATTATTTTATGAGATCAACATCATCCTGATACCAAATCCTGGAAGAGACTCAACACGAAAAAAAAACTTCAGACCAATATCCATGATAAACATAGATGCAAAAATCTTCAATAAAATACTGGCAAACCGATTGCATCAGCACATTAAAAAAACTTCTCCATCATGATCAATAAAATTCATCCTGGGATGCAAGGCTGGTTCAACATATGCAAGTCTATAAATGTAATTCCCCACATACACAGAAGCAAAAACCAAAACCACATGATTATCTCAATTGACACAGAGAAAGCATTTCACAAAATTCAACAGCCCTTTATGCTAAAAAGCCTCAATAAACTTGGTATTGTTGGAACATATCTCAAAGTAATAAAAGCTATTTATGACAAACCAACACCCAATATCATACCTAGTGGGCAAAAACTGGAAGCATTCCCTCTGAAATCCAGCACTAGACAAGGATGCCCTCTCTCACCACTCCTATTCAACATTGTACTGGAAGTTCTAGCCAAAGCAATAAGGCAAGAAAAAAAAAGGGTATTCAAATAGGAAAGGTGGAAGCCAAATTGTCTCTACTTGCAGACGACATGATAGTATACCTAGAAGACCCCATCACCTCAGCCCAAAAGCTCCTGAAACAGATAAGCAACTTCAGCAAAGTCTCAGGATATAAAATCAGTGCGTAAAAATTACAAGCATTCCTATACACTAAAAACAGATTTAAAGAGAACCAAATCAAGAACAAACTGCCATTCGCAATTGCTACAAAGAAAATAAAACACATAGAAATACTACTCACAAGGAACATAAGGGAACTCATTAAGGAAAACTACAAACCACTGCTCAACGAAATAAGAGAGGACACAAACAGATGGAGAAACGTTCCATGTTCATGGTTAGGAAGAATCAATATCGTGAAAATGGCTATACTGCCCAAAGTAATTTACACAATCAATGCTATCCCTAGCAAACTACCATTGAATTTCTTCACAGAACTGAAAAAACCACCATGAACTTCATATGGAACCAAAAGAGACCCCGCATAGCCAAGTCAATTCTAAGCAAAAAAAAAAACACAGTGGGAGGCATCACACTACCAGACTTCAATCTATACTACAAGGCTACAGTAATCAAAACAGCATGGTACTGGTACCAAAACAGAGATATAGACCAATGGAACAGAACAGAGGCATCGGAGGCAACACAACATATCTACCACCAGATAATCTTTGATAAGCCAGACAAAAACAAGCAATGGAGAAAGAATTCCCTGTTTAATAAATGGTGTTGGGAAAACTGGCTAGCCACGTGCAGAAAGCAGAATCTGGACCCCTTCCTGACACCTTACACTAAAATTAACTCCAGATGGATTAAAGACTTAAATGTAAGACCGGACACCATAAAAACCCTAAAAGAAAATCTAGGCAAAACCATTCAGGACATAGGAGTAGGCAAGGACTTCATGACCAAAACACCAAAAGCATTGACAACAAAAGCCAAAATAGAGAAATGGGACCTAATCAAACTCCACAGCTTCTGTATGGCAAAAGAAAGTCACTAGAGTGAATTGGCAACCATCAGAATGGGAAAAAATCTTTGCAGTTTACACATTTGACAGAGGGCTGATATCCAGAATTTACAAAGAACTCAAGCAGATTTACAGGAAAAAAACAAGCAAGCCAATTCCAAAATGGGCAAAAGATAAGAACAGACACTTTACAAAAGAAGACATACATGAGGCCAACAAACACATAAAAAACTGCTCATCATCACTGGTCATTAGAGAGATGCAAATCAAAACCACATTGAGATACCATCTCACGTCAGTTAGAATGGCGATCATTAAAAAATCTGGAGACAGCAGATGCTGGAGAGGATGTGGAGAAATAGGAACACTCTTACACTGTTGGTGGGAGTGTAAATTATTTCAATCATTGTGGAAGAGAGTGTGGCGATTTCTCAAACACCTGGACATAGAAATTCCATTTGACCCTGCAATCCCATTACTGGGTATATATCCAAAGGACTATAAATCGTTCTACAATAAGGACACATGCACACGAATGTTCATTGCAGCACTGTTTACAATAACAAAAACCTGGAACCAACCCAAATGCCCATCGATGATAGACTGGACTGGGAAAATGTGGCACATATACACCATGGAATATTATGCAGCAATAAAAAATGATGAGTTTGTGCATATTCTCACTCATAGGCCGGTGAGAAAAATGAGAACACATGGACACAGGGAGAGGGTCTACTTCACACTGGGGACTATTGGGGGGAATGGGGGAGGGACAGCATTGGTGCTAGGTAGGGATAGCCTGGGGACAAATGCCAAGTGTGGGTGAAGGGGAGAAAGGCAGCAAATCACACTGCCATGTGTGTACCTATGCAACTACCTTGCATCTTCTGCACATGTACCCCAAAAGCTATAATGCAATAAAAATTTAAAAAAAAATGATGAGTCTGTGTCCTTTGTAAGGACATGGATGAATCTGGAGAACATCATTCTCAGTAAACTGACACAAGAACAGAAAAAGAAATACGGTATATTCTCACTCATAGGCGGGTGAGAAAAATGAGAACACACGGACACAAGGAGGGCGTCTACTACACACTGGGGCCTATTGGGGAGAAGGGGTGGGACATTGGGGGGCTTTGGAAAAATAGTCTGGGGATAAATGCCATGTTTGTGTGCAGGTGAGGAAGGCAGCAAAGGACACTGACATGTGTGTACATATGCAACTATCATGCACGTTCTGCACATGTACCCCAAAACCTATAATGCAATAAAAAATTAATAAAGAAATTATTCTCCTGGTATATATTTTTCAGTGAGGCTCATCAGAGTTGGCCCTATTAATTAGGCTCTTTACTGTAAAAAGCGTTTCTCTTATTCACAGAGGTTCTGAATCTGTGTGTACATGACATAGACTCCTGACTGCACCACATCATTCAGGGACACCCCGAATGAGGGGCCACATGAAAAAGTCTCCTGACTATTCCACGGGTGTGCATTACTTAGTGAGACACTGAGTGAGGCGATAAAGGTAAATCATGCATATTTTTCCAGGTGTGTACATTTAGTGAAGCTCTCAATGAGTGGCCATAGAAAAGAGGCTTCTGACGATTCCACAGGTGTGCATTATTCAGTGACTCTCTGAATTAGTGGCCATAAAAAAATAGACTCCAGACGATATCACAAGGGTGTAATATTCAGTGAGGCTGTGAAAGAGGGGCCATATGAAACGGACTTCTAGTTACTCCACATGTGTGTCATTCACTGATTTTCTGAGTAAGGAGCCTTATGATATATAATCCTCATTATTCTATATGTGTGCATTATTCAAATGGGTTATGTATGAGTGTCCATACCAAATAAATTCTTGACACTCGCCCAGGTGTGTATTACTCAGCAATACCCAGAATTAGAGTTCATATAAAATAGACCCCTGACTATCACCCAGGTGTGCATCATTCAAGAAGGCACTTAATTCATGAATATCTTAAACAGCCTCCTGATTACTCCATAGAAATTTATTATACACTGAAACTTTGAATGAGAGGCCTGACTATTAAATAGACACCTGACTATTGCTCCATTGTGAATTATTCAATAAGGTTCTAAATGAGTGGTAGTATGAAATAGAATCATGAGGATTGCCCAGGTGTGTATCATTCAGGGAGGCACAGAATGAGTGGCCATATAAAAAATGCTCGACTATTACCCTAGTGTGGATTACTCACTGAGGCTCTAAACGAGTGGCTACATGAAATAGACACTTAAATCTTCCCCAGGTGTTTATTATTGAATAAATCTCTGAGAAAGTGAGCACAAAAATGAGACTCAGGTGTATTGCCCAGGTGTTCATTACTTACAGAGACTCTGAATGTGTAGCCATTTGAAGTCGACCCTTGACTGTTTCTGAGGAAAGTATTATTAATAGAGGCTTTGAACTAGTGCCCATGTGAAAGAGATGCCTGACTTATCAGATATACATACTATTCACCAAAATACTGAAAGAGTGGCCTTATAAAATAGATATCATTTTACTCCACAGGTGTGCGTTATATTTTCCCCTCCAAACTAATCACTATGTGAAATATACAAGTGATTATTCCAAACATGTGCACTATTCAAAGAGGTTTCGTATGAGTGTTTATATCAAATAGTCTTCTGACCCTCACATATGTGTATGTGATTCAGGTAGCTGCTTAATTTGGGTCTGCTTTAAATAGGGTCTTCATTTCTCCACAGCTGTTTATTATGCACTTAAGCTCTGAATGATAGTCTAAATGAAACGGACTCCATACTATTGCCCCATTGTGCATATTCGGTAATGCTAGAATTGAGTGGCCATATGACCTGGACTCTGACTATTCCCAAGGTGTGTATTCTTTCATGAGTTTCTGAATGAATGACCACATAAGATAGACTCCTTACTATATCCCCTTGACTATTTCTCAGCTCTGCATTTTTCACTGATACGGTCAGTGTACAGTCATATCAAATACTCTCTAGCCTGTTAACCAGGTGTAACTTATGCAGTGAGACTCTGAATAAGTGGCTATGCATAATATATTTCGAAGTATTTTTTAGATATATAAGATTCTTCACTGAGGATTTGAATAAGTGGCCATGTGAAATACACCCCTGATTTTTCCATAGGACTGTACAATTCTGTGAGGCTCTGAATGTGTGGCCATAATATAGAGACTCATGAATACTCCCGAGGCTTGCGTTTTTACATTCAGCTCTAAATGAGTGGCTACACAAAATAGAATTCTGACTTTCCCCGAGGTGTATGGTATTCAGTTAGGCTCTGAATATGTGGCTATACAAAATAGAATTCTGATTACAATACAGGTGTTCCTTATTTAATGAAGCACTGAAATAGATGTCACATGTAATAGCATTCTAAATATTATTCAGGTAGGTATTATTCACTGAGGCTCTGAAACTTTGGCCATATAAAATTATTTTCTGTCTGGACCACAGGCGTGTATTTTTGAGTCTGACTGTAAATATTTGGGCATGTGGAATAGACTATTGACTATTCCAAAGTTGTGTATTACTCACACAGGCTTTGATTTTGTGGCCATATAAAACAGACTGGTGTCTACTCCACATGTGTGCATTATTCCCTGAGGTAGTAAACGAGAGGCTATATAAAGTAGACTAATAACTCTTCCCCAGGTTTCTGTTACTCAGTGAGGCTCTTTTTGTGAAACTATATAATACATGATGCTGTCTATCTTTAATATTTATATGATTGCGTGAATCCCTAAATGAGTTGCTATATAAAATTGACTGCAGAGTACTTTGTATTTGTGCATTATTTACTGAGGTTACGAGTCAGTGGTCATATGAAATGGAATCCTGACTAATCCACACGTGCATATTATCCACTGATGCTATGAATGAGTGTCCAAATGAAATAGACTCCTGGCTACTCCACATTAATTACCGAGGCTCTGAATGAACGTCCATCAAAAATAGACTCCAAATTAGTCTCCCAGTATGTATTATTCAGTGAGGCTCAGCAGAGTTGGCCATATTAATTAGACTCTTTACTATGTCAAGGATATGTCTTATTTACTGATGCTCTGAATCTGTGTCTACATGACATAGACTCCTGATTACACCACATTATTCAGTGACACTCCGATTGAGAGGCCGCATGAAAAAGTCTCCTGAGTATTCCACAGGTGTGCATTACTTAGTGATACTCTGAATGAGGGGATAAAATTATATCTTGAATATTTTTCCAGGTGTGTACATTTAGTGAGGCTCACAATGAGTGGCCATAGAAAAGAGACTTCTGACTATTCCACAGGTTTGCATTATTCAGTAACTCTCTGAATTAGTGGCCATAAAAAATAGACTCCAGACGATATCACAAGTGTGTAATATTCAGTGAGGCTGTGAAAGAGGGGCCATATGAAATGGTCTTCTAATTACTTCATATGTGTGTTATTCACTGTTTGTCTGAATGAGGAGTCATATGACACAGACTCTTCCTCATTATTCTTTATGTGTGCATTATTCAAACAGGTTATGTATGAGTGTCCATACCAAATAAACTCCTGACCCTCCCCTATGGGTGTATTACTCAGTGATAATCGAAATTAGAGTTCATATAAACAGACTGCTGACTATCACACAGGTGTGTGTCATTCAGAAAAGCACTTAATTCGTGGATATCTTAAACAGCCTCTTGATTCCTCCATAGAAGATTATTATTCACTGAAACATTGAATGAGAGGCCTGACTATTAAATAGACACCTGACTATTGCTCCATTGTGAATTATTCAATAAGGTTCTAAATGAGTGGTAGTATGAAATAGAATCATGAGGAATCCCCAGGTGTGTATCATTCAGGAAGGCACAGAATGAGTGGCCATATAAAAAATGCTTGACTATTACCCTGCTGTGAATTATTCACTGAGGCTCTAAATGAGTGGCTACATGAAGTAGACCCTTAAATCTTCCCCAGGTGTTTATTCCTGAATGAGTCTCTGAGTATGTGGGAAAAAAAAGAGTCTGAGGTGTATTTCCCAGGTTTTCATTACTTACAGGGACTCTGAATGTGTAGCCATTTGAAGTAGATTCCTGACTGTTTCTGAGGAAAGTATTATTCACAGAGGCTCTGAACGAGTGCCCATGTGAAAGAGATAACTGAATTATCAGATATACGTATAATTCACTAACACACTAAAAGAGTGGCCTTATAAAATAGACCCCAGTTTACTCCAGAGGTGTGCAGTATTCTTTTACCCTCCAAATTAATCACCATGTGACATGTACAAGTTATTATTCCACACATGTGCAGTATTCGAAGAGCTTCTGTATGAGCGTTTATATCAAATAGTCTCCTGACCCTCACATATGTGTA
This sequence comes from Saguinus imperator, assembly GCA_004024885.1. NCBI lineage: Eukaryota > Metazoa > Chordata > Mammalia > Primates > Cebidae > Saguinus > Saguinus imperator. Next base: position 28,965 of record PVHO010011629.1, read on the forward strand.
TGTCATTCACGAAACTGCTTAATTTGGGTCTACTTTGAATAGGGTATTCATTTCTCCACAGCTGCTTATTATGCACTTAAGCTCTGAATGATAGGGAAAATGAAATAGACTCCTGACTATTGCCCCATTATGCATTATTTGGTAGTGCTCTGACTGAGTGGTCATATGACCTGGACTCTGACTATTCCCAACTTGTGTATTCTTTCCGGAGTTTCTGAATGAATGACCATATAAAATAGATTCCTGAGTTTATCCTCTTGACTATTTATAAGCGCAGCATTTTTCACTCAGAAGGTTAGTGTAAGGTCATATCAAATAGTCTGTAGGCTGTTCCCCATGTGTGACTTATGCAGTGAGACTGAATAAGTGGATACCTATAATAGATTCCTAAGTATTTTCCAGATATATAAGATTCTTCACTGGGGATTTGAATAAGTGGCCATGTGAAATACACCCGTGACGTTTCCATAGGTCTGTATTCTTCTGTGAGGCTCTGAATGTGTGGCCATAATATAGAGACTCCTGAATACTCCTTAGGCTTCCGTTTTTATATTCGGCTCTAAATGAGTGGCTGTACAAAATACAATCCTGACTTTCCCCAAGGTGTATGTTATTCAGTTAGGCTCTGAGTATGTGGCTATACAAATTGAATTCTAACTACTATACAGGTGTTTCTTATTTAATGAAGCACTGAAATAGTTGCCACATGTAATAGCATACTAAATATTCCACAGTTATGTATTATTAACTGAGGCTCTGAAACATTGGCCATTTAAAATTTTTTCCCGTCTATACCACATGCGTGTATTTTTGAGTCTGACTCTAAATATTTGGGTATATGGAATAGACTAGTGACTATTCCAATTTTGTGCATTACTCACACAGCCTTTGATTTTGTGGCCATATAAAATAGACTGGTGTCTAGTCCACATGTGTGCATTATTCCCTGAGGTAGTAAATGAGAGGCTATATAAAGTAGACCCCTAACTTTTCCCCAGGTTTCTGTTACTCAGTTCAGCTCTTCTTGTGAGACCACATGAAACAGGATGCTGTCTATCTTTAATATTTATATTATTCAGTGAATCTCTGAATGAGTTGCAATATAAAATAGACTGCTGAGTACTTTACATTTGTAGATTATTTACTGATTTTATGAGTAAGTGGCCATAAGAAATGGAATCCTGACTAATCCACATGTGCATATTATCCACTGCGGATATGAATGAGTGTCCAAATGAAATTGACTCCTGGCTACTCCACATTATTTACGGAGGCTCTGAAAGTACATCCATCAAAAATAGATGCCAAATTATTCTCCAGATATGTATTATTCAGTGAGGCTCAGCAGAGCTGGCCATATTCATTAGACTCTTTACTATATCAAGGGTCTCTTTGTTATTCACTGAGGCTTTGAATCTGTGTCTACATGACATAGACTCCTGACTACACCACATTATTCAGTGACACTCCGAATGAGAGGCCACATGAAAAAGTGTCCTGACTATTCCACAGGTGTGCATTACTTAGTGAGACTCTGAATGAGGGGATAAAAGTAAATCCTGAATATTTTTCCAGGTGTGTACATTTAGTGAGCCTCTCAATGAGTGGCTATAGGAAAGAGACTTCTGACTATTCCACAGGTGTCCATTATTCAGTGACACTCTGGATTAGGGGCCATAAAAAATAAACTCCAGACGATATCACAAGTGTGTAAAATTAAGTGAGGCTGTGAAAGAGGGGCCATATGAAACCGACTTCTAATTACTCGACATGTGCCTTATTCATGGTTTGAATGAGGAGCCATATCACATAGACTCCTCATTATTCTCCATCTGCGCATTATTCAAACAGGTTTTGTATGAGTGTCTATATCAAATAAACTAATGACCATGCCCCAGGTGTGTATTACTCAGGGATACCCGGAATTAGAGTTCATATAAAACAGACGCCTATTACCCAGGTGTGTATCATTCAGGAAGGCACTTAATTCATGGATATCTTAAACAGCCTCCTGACTACTCCATAGAAGTTTATTATTCATTGAAACTTTGAATGAGATTCCTGACTAATGAATAGACACCTGACTATTTTCCCATTGTGAATTATTGAATAAGGTTCTAAACCAGTGGTAGTATGAAGTAGAATCATGAGGATTCCCCAGGTGTGTATCATTCAGGGAGGCCCAGAATGAGTGGCCATATAAAAAATGCTCGATTATTACCCTTGTATGGGTTACTCACTGAGGATCTAAATGAGTGGCTCCATGAAGTAGACACTTAACTCTTCCCCAGTTGTTTATTATTGAATGAGTCTCTGAGTAAGTAGGCACAAAAAAAATTCTCAGTTGTATTGCCCAGGGATTCATTACTTACAGAGACTCTGAATGTGTATCCCTTTGAATTAGACCCCTGCCTGTTTCTGAAGAAAGTGTTATTCACAGAGGCTCTGAATGAGTGTCCATGTGAAAGAGATTCCTGACTAATCAGATATACATATTATTCACTAAAACACAGAAAGAATGGCCTTGTAAAATAGAACCCATTTTACTCCATAGGTGTGCGTTATACTTTTACACTCCAAACGAATTACCATGTGAAATGTACAAGTGATCATTCCACACATGTGCAGTATTCGAAGAGGTTCTGTATGGGTGTTTATATCAAATAGTCTCCGGACCCTCACATATGTGTATGTCATTCACGAAGCTGTTTCATTTTGGTGTACTTTGAATAGGGTCTTCATTTCTCCACAGCTGTTTATTATTATGTTTATTATGTGTTTATTATGCACTCTGAATGATTGGCTAAATGAAATAGACTCCTTACTATTGCCCCTTTGTGCAGTATTTCGTAATTCTGTGATTGAGTGGCCATATGACCTGTAATCTGACTATTCTCAAGATGTGTATTCTTTCGGGAGTTTCTGAATGAGTGACCACATAAAATAGACTCCTGACTCTATCCTCTTGACGATTTCTCAGCTCTGCATTTTTCTCTGAGTTGGTGAATGTACAGTCATATCAAATAGTCTTTAGTGTGTTACCCCGTTGTGACTTATGCAGTGAGGCACTGAATAAGTGCCTATATATAATAGATTCCTGAGTATTTTTCAGATTTATAAGATTTTTCACTGAGGATTTGAATAAGTGGCAATGTGAAATACACCCCTGATATTCCCGTAGTTATGTATTATACTGTGAGGCTCCGAATGAGTGGCCATAATATAGAGACACCTGAATACTCCTCTAGGCTTGCGTTTTTACATTCGGTTCTAAATGAGTGGCTTTACGAAATAGAATCCTGACTTTCCCCAAGGTGTTTGTTATTCAGTTAGGCTCTGAATATGTGGCTATACAAAATAGAATTCTGACTACAATACAGGTTTTTCTTATTTAATAAAGCACTGAAATAGATGCCACATGTAATAGCATACTAAATATTCCTCAGGTATGTATTATTCACTGAGGCTCTGAAGCTTTGTCCACAAAATTTGTTTCCTGCCTAGACCACATGCGGGTATTTTAGAGTCTGTCTTTCAATATTTGGGCATATGGAATAGACTAGTGACTATTCCAAAGTTGTGTATTACTCACACAGGCATTGATTTTGTGGACATATAAAATAGACTGGTGTCTATTTTATATATAAATTGCCTTGCCTGAATTTTCCCTCTTTTGCCTTGCCTTGCAATGTCTCAAATTACCTTGCTTGGAATTTTCCTGTTTTGCAAGAAATTCTTGCCACGAATTTCCTTGACTGGAATTGCCCATCTTTGTCTTGCCTTTCCTTACTCAAATTACGTTGTCTGGAATTGGCCTGCCTTTCCTTGTTTGGCCATGTTTGGAATTGCCTTGCCTGAAATTGCCTTGCCTGAATTTTTTTTGGCTTGTCGAGAATTTTTTTTTTTGCTTTGCCTGGCCTTGCCTAGCCTGGAATTGCCGTGTCTGGAATTGTCTTGCTTTGGCTTGCCTTGCCTTGCCTTTCCTTGTCTGGAACTTCCCTGCCTGGAATTGCCCTGCCATGCCTTGCCTTGCCTGAAATTGCCTGGCCTTGCCTGTAATTGCCTGGCCTTGCCTTGCATGGAATTGCCTTTTCTTGCCTAAAACTGCCCTGCCTAAAAATGCATTGCCTTGTCTTACATGGCCTGGCTTGGAATTGCCATGCCTGGAATTGCCTTTTCTTGATTTGTCTGGAATTGTGTGGACTGGAATTACATTGCCTCTGTTGATTTGCTTTGCCTGTAATTTGTTCACAAGGAATTGCCTTGCCCAGCCTTCTCTTGCCTTGCCTGGAATTGCCTTGTCTGGAATTGCCTTGCCTGGAATTGCATTGCCTTGGCTGAGATTGCTTTTCCTTGCCTTGTCTTGATTGGAACTGTCTTGCCTTGGTGGAAATTGCTTTGCCTGGAATTGCCTGACCTTGCCGTGCCCTGCCTTACCTGGAATTGCCTTGCCTGGAATTGTTTTTTCTTGACTTGTCTTGTTTTTCTTTGCCTAGAATTACCTTGTCTGGATTTGCATTACATTGCCTTGAATTGCTTTGCCTGGAATGTACTTGCTTTGTCTTGCCTTGCCTTGCATTGCCTTGAGTTGCCTTGCGTTGCCTTGCCTGGAATTGCCTTGCCGGGTGTTTCCTTAACTTTCTCCCCTTGCCTTATCTGGAATTGCCTTGCCTGGAATTCCCTTGCTTTGACTTTTCTTCCCTTGCCTTGTCTGTAGTTTTTTAGCTTTGACTTGCTTTGCCTTGCCTCAAATTGCTTTGCTTTGAATTGTTTTGCCTTGCCTTGTCTTGCATTGCCTAGCCTAAATTGCCTTGATTTTCTTGCCTTGTCTTGCCTGGAATTGCCTTGCCTTTCCTTGCCTGAAATATATTTTCCCTGCTTTGTCTTGCCTTTTCTTGCCTGGAGTTATCTTTCCTGCTATCATCTAGCCTGGAATTGCCTTGTCTTGCATAGCCTTACCTGGAATTGACTTGCCTGAAAATCTTTTTTCTTGTTTTGTCTTGCCTTGCCTTGCCTGAAGTTGCCTTACCTGGAATTGACTTGCCCTGCCTTACCTGGAATTGCCTTGCCTGGAATTGCCTTTCCCCACTTGTCCTGCCTTGTCTTGCCTGGAATTTTCTTTCCTGCAATTACCTAGCTGAAATTGAATTACCTTGCCTTGCCTTGCTTGAAATTGCCTTGCCTGGCATTGCCTTGTCTTGACTTGCCTTGCCTTGCCTAGAATTGACTTACATGGAATTGCCTTGCTTGGAATTGCCTTCCTTTGCATTGCGTGGGGTTTCTTTGCATTGCCTTGCTTTTCCTTCCCTGGAATTGCCCTGCCTTGCCTTCCCTGGAATAGCCTTGCCTGGAGGTGTCTTGTCTTGTTTTGCCTTGATTGGAATTACCTTGTTTCGAATTACCTTGCCTTATAATTTTTGGTCTCTAATTGCCTTGCCTTGCGTAGCCTTGCCATGCCTTGACTGGAATTATCTTGCCTGAAATTATTTTGCCTTGCCTTAGCTGAAATTATTTTGTCTGGATTTGTATTTTCTTTCTTGTCTTGCCTTGTCTTGCCTGGAGTTGCCTTGCTTTGTCTGAAATTGTATTGCTTGAAATTGTCCTTTATTGCCTCGCCTTGTTTTGCCTCAAATTGCCTTGCTTGAAATTTTTCTGTCTTGCCTTGCTTCGAATTGCCTTGCCTGGAATTGCCCTGCTTTGCCTTCTTTCCTTAATTCAAATTACCATGCCTGGAATTGGCCTGCCTTGCCTTGTTTTGCCTTGCCTGAAATTGCCTTGCCTGGAATTGCCATGCCTTGACTTGCCTGAAATTGCATTGCCTAAAATTTTCTTGCCTTGCCATAATTTTTCTTGTATTGCCTTCACTTGCCTTGCCTGCAATCACCCTGTGTGGAATTGCCTTGCCTTGAGTTACCTTGCTTGGCCTAGAATTTCTTTGCCTAGAATTGCGTTACCTTGCCTTCCCTTGTCTGGAACTGCCCTGCTGAAATTTCCCTGCCTTGCCTTGCCTTGCCTGTAATTGTCTTGCCTGAAATTGCCTGGCCTTGCCTTGTCTGGAATTGCCTTGATTTGTCTTGCTTTGCTCTGTCTCAAATTGCCTTGCCTTGAATTGTTTTGCCTTGCCTTGCCTTGAATTGCCTTGCCTTCCTTTGCCTGAAATTGCCTTGCCTCGCCTTGCCTCGAATTTTTTTGGCTGGAATTGCCTTTTCTTCCCTTACCTGAAATTTTCTTGCCAGAAATTGCCTTTCCTGAAATTACCTTTCTGGGAATTCCCTTATCTTGCCTAGCCTTGCCTTGCCAGGAATTGACTTTTCCGGAATTTCTTTGCACTGCCTTGCCTTTCCTTGCAAGGGATTGCCTTGCCTGGAATTGTCTTGCATGGAATTGACTTCCCTTGCCTTGCATTGCCTGGAATTGCCTAGCCTGGAGTTGCCTTGACTTGCCTTTTCTGGAATTGCCTTGCCTGAAATTTCCCTGCCTCTCCTTGCCTGATGTTGCCTTGCCTGAAATTCCTTTGCCCTGCCTTAGCTGGAATTGCCTTGCCTGGAATTGCCTCGCCTAGGATTGCCTTGCCTTGCATTTCCTTGTCTGAAACTGCCCTGCCTGGGATTTCCCTGCCGTGCCTTGCCTTGCCTGTATTTGTCTTGCCTGAAATTGCCTGGCACTGCTTTTCTTGGGATTGCCTTGCTGTGCATTGCCTTCCCTTGCCTAAACCTGCCCTTCCTAGGATTGCATTGCGATGTTTTACATAGCATTGATCGGAATTGCCATTGCTGGAATTGCCTTGTCTTTGCCTAAAATTGCGTGGCCTGAAATTGCCTTGCCTCTCTTGTCTGTCTTGCATGGAATGTCCTCTCATGGACTTGTTTTGCTCAGCCTTTTTTTGCCTTGAGTGAAATTGCTTTGCCTGAAATTGCCTTGCCTTGCTTTCACTGGAATAGCCTTGCCTGGAATTGTCTTGTCTTGCCTTGCCTTACTGAAATTGCCTTGTTTCAAATTAAGATGCCTTGTTTTTTCTTGCCTGGAATTGCCTTGCCTTGCTTTGTGTGGAATGGACCTTGCCTAAAATTGCCTTGTCTTGCCTTTTCTTACTGGAATTTCCTTGTTTCAAATTAACATGCCTTGCCTTTCATCGTTTGGAGTTGTCTTGCCTGGTGTTTCCTAGCTTTTCTTGCCTTGCCTTACCTGGAATTGCCTTGCCTGGAATACACTTGCCTTGTCTTTTCTTCCCTTGCCTTTTCTGCAATTGCCTTGCTTTGACTTGCCTTGCCTTGCCTCGATTTGCTTTGCTTTGAAGTGTTTTGCCTTGCCTTGTCTTGAATTGCCTTTCCTGGAATTGCCATGCTTTCTTTTCTTTTTTTGCCTTAAATTGCTTTGTATGGAATTGCCATTCCTTGCCTTTCTTTCCTTTCCTGGAACTACCTGGCCTGGAATTTCCTTGCCTTGCATTCCCTGGAATTGTCTTGCCTGAAATTTCCTTACCTATCATTGCCTTGACTTTATATTCCTGGTATTACCTTGCCTTGCCTTGCATGAAATTGCCTTGCACGGAACTTCCTTTGCCTGCCTTGTCTTGCATTGCCTTGCCTGAAATTGCATTTTTTTGCAATTGATTTTTTTGAATTGCCTTGCCTTGCCTTGCCATTCATTGCCTTGCGTTTTCTTGCCTTGGCTTGCCTTAAATTATCTTCAGTTCCCTTTCCTTGCCTTGTTTTGTCTTGCCTTTCCTTGCCTGGAATTACCTTTCTGGCTATTGCCTTGCCTAAAATTGCATTGCCTTGCCGTCCCTGGAATTGCCTTGCCTGAAATATTTCTCTGTTTTGTCTTGCATTGCCTTGCCTAGAATTACCTTTTCTGCTACCTCCTTGCCTGGAATTGTCTTGCCTTACCTTGCTTTCTCTTGCCTAGCCTCGTCATGCCTGGAATTGACTTGCTTTGTCTTGCTTTCCCTTGCCTAAAACTGCCCTTTATAGAGTTGCTTTGCCTTGCCTTACCTAGCCTTTTCTGGAATTGCCTTGCCTGGAATTTTCTTGTCTTGTCTTGGCTTGATTTGCGTTACATAGAATTGTTTTGCCTTGCCTGAAATTTCCTTGAATAAATTTTTTTTGCCCTGACTTGCTTTGCCTTGCATGTCTGGAATTGCCTTGCCTGGAATTATTTTTTTCATTTTGTCTTGCCCTGCCTTGCCTGGAATTATCTTTCCTGCTATTGCCTTGTCTGGAATTGCCTTGCTTGACCATACCTTGCCTTGTCTTGCCTTCTCTTGCCTTGCCTCACCTTGCCTGAAATTGCTTTCCCTTGCCTAAACCTGCCCTTCCTAGAGTTGCATTGCATTGCCTTATCTGGTCTTTCCTGAAATTTCCTTGCCTGAAATTACCTTATCTTGTCTTAGCTGTATTTGCATTTCCTGGAGTTGCCTTTCCTTACTTGTCTTTTCTTGCCTGGAATTGCCTTGCATTAAATAGCCTTGTTCTGACTTGCCTTGCCTTGCATGGCATTACTATGCCTTGAATTGCCTTGCCTTGCCTTGCTTTGCCTTGAATTGTCTTGCCTCTCACTGCTTGAAATTCTCTTTTTTTTTGCCTTGACTTGTCTATCCTGGAATTTTCTTACCTGGAATTTTATTGCCTTGCCTTGCCTTACCTGGAATTTCTGTGCCTGGAATTAGCTTGCCTTGCCTGAAATTTCCTTGCCTTGCCTTGCTTCTTCTGAAATTGTCTTGGAAAAAATTGCCTTGCCTTTTTTTGCCTGGAATTGTCTTGCCTGAATTTGCCTTTTTTGCATTGACTTGTCCTGCTTTGCCTGGAATTGCCTTGCCTTGCCTTGCCTTGCCTTGGTATGCCTAAAATTGTTTTGTCTGGAATTGCCTTGACTTGCCTGGAATTGCCTTGAATGTAATTGCTTACCTTGCCTGGAATTGTCTTGCCTTTCCTTGCCTGGAATTCCGTTTTCTTGCCTTGCCTTGCCTTGTCTTGTCTGGATTTTCCTTGCCTGAAATAGCCTTGCCTGAAATTGCCTTGCTTCACCTTGCCTTAAATTGTTTTGACTGCAATTGCTTTTTTTTAACTTACCTGGAATTGCCTTGCCTTTTCTTGCCTTGCCTGGCATAGCCTAGCCTTAACTTGCCTGAAGTCGTCTTGCCTTGTCTTGCCAGAAATTGACTTTCCCAGAATTTCTTTGCACTGCCTTGCCTCTCCTTGCATGGGATTGCCTTGCCTGGAGTTGTTTTGCCTGGAATTGACTTCCCTTGCCTTGCATTGCCTGGAATTGCCTAGCTAAAATTCCTTGCCTTGCCTTGCCTGGAATTGCCTTGCCTTGTGTTGCCTTGCCTTGCCTGGAATTTTCTCGCTTGAAATTGCTCTGTCTCTCCTTGCCTGAAGTTGTCTTGCCTGGAATTGACTTGCCCTGCCTTACCTGGAATTGTCCTGCCTTACCTGGAATTGCCTTGCCTGGAATTGCCTTTTTTTTGCCCTGTCCTGCCATGATTTTTTTGGAATTGGCTTTCCTGCATTTACCTTGCCTGGAATTGAATTACCTTGCCTTGCCTTGCCTTGCCTTGCCTTGAATTGCCTTGCCTGGCATTGCCTTGTCTTGACTTGCCTTGCATTGCCTAGAATTGTCTTGCTTGGAATTGCCTTGTTTTGCCTAGAATTGCCTTGCCTGGAATTGTCTTGCCTTGAATTGACTTGCATTTTCTTGCTTTTCCTTGCCTGGAATTGCCCTACCTTGCCTTCCCTGGAGTTTCTTTGTCTTGTTTTGCCTTGAATGGAATTGCCTTGTTTTAAAGTACCTTGCTTTACCTTTTCTTGCCTGAAATTGCCTTGCCTTGCGTTGCCTTGCCTTGCCTTGACTGGAATTGTCTTGCTTGGAATTACCTTGCTTTAGCTGGAATTTCCTTGTATGAAATTGCCTTGCCCAGCCTTCCCTTGCCTTGCCTGGAGTTGCCTTGTCTAAAATTGTCTTGCCTTGCTTTCACTGGAATAGCCCTTTTTGGAATTGCCTTGTCTTGCCTTGAGTTGATTGGAATTCCATTGTTGCAAATTAACTTGCCTTGCCTTTTCTCACCTGGAATTGCCTTGCCTAGAATTGCCTTACCTTGCCTTGTCTGGAATGGCCATTCCTGAAATTTTCCTGCCTTGCCTTGCCTTACCTGAAATTGCCCCGCCTAGATTTGCCCTGCCTTGCCTTTTCTTGCCTGAAATTTCCTTGCCATTCTTTTCTTGCCTTGCCTGTAATTGCCTTGCATGGGATTGCCTTGCCTTGCCTTGTCTGGAATTGTCTAGACTTTCCTTGTTTGGAATTTTTTTTTCCCTGCCTGGCCTTGTCTTGCTGGAAATTGCCTTGCCTGGAATTTCATTGCCTTGCCTTGATTTGCCTTGAATTGCCCTGCCAGGAATTGCCTTTTTCTGCCTTCTCTTGCCTTGCCTTCTCTTGCCTTGCCTTCTCTTGCCTTGCCTTCTCTTGCCTTGCCTTCTCTTGCCTTGCCTTATATTGTCTTGCATAAAATTGCCTTGTCTGGAATTGTTTTGCCTTACCTGAAATTGCTTTTCCTTGCCTTGCTTTGCCTGGAATTGTCTTGCGTTGCCTGAAATTGCTTTGCCCGGCATTGCCTTACCTTGCTGTGCCTTGCCTTTCCTTGCCTTGCCTGGAATTACCTTGCCTGGGATTTCCTTACCTTTCTTGCCTTGCCTGGAATTGCTTTGCCTTGACTTATCTTGCCTTGCCTTGTCTGGTATTGCCTTGATTTGACTTGCTTTACTTTGCCTTGAATTGCCTTACCTTGCCTTGTCTTGTGCTGCCTTGCCTGGAATTGCCTTGCCTTGTCTTGCCTAAAATTGCCTTGCCTAGAATTTTCTTGCCTTGCCTGGAATTGACTTGAATATAACAGTCTTGACTTTTCTGGCTTTGCCTGGAATCACCTTGCCTTTCCATGCCTTGTATTGCCTTTCCTTGCCTTGCCTTGTCTTTCCTGGAATTGACTTCCTGGGAATTGCATTGCCCTGCCTTGTCTTACCTGGAATTGCCATGCCTGGAATTAAATTGACTTGCCTTCCCTTGCCTTGCCTGAAATTGTCTTGCCTTGACTTGCCTTCCAGGAAATTGTCTTGCATAAAATAACCTTGCCTGAAAATGCCTTGCCTGGAATTGCCTTGTTATGCCTTGATTGCTTTTCCTGGAATTACCTCGCCTGGAATTGCCTTGCCTGGAATTTTCTTGCCTGAATTTACCTTTTTTTGTATTGCCTTGTCTTGCTTTGCCTGATATTGCCTTGCCTTGCCTTGCCTGGAATTGCCTTGAGTTGCCTTTTTTTGCCTTGCCTGGAATATCCTTGCCTGGAATTGCCTTGCCTTGTCTTGCCCTTCCTTTACTGCAATTGTCTTGCCTGGAATTGCCTGCCATTGCCTGGAAATGCCTTGTATTTTTCTGCCGTGCTTAAAATTGACTTGCCTGGGATTGCCTTGCCTTGCCTTCCCTGGAATTGGTTTGCTTCCAATTGCCTTGCCTTCCCATGTCTTGTCTGGAATTGCCTTGCCTGGAATTGTTTTGTCTTGCCTTGCCTTGTCTTGCCTGAAAAAGCCTTGCATCAAATTGCCTTGCATTGCCTTAAGTGGAATTGCATTGCCTGGAATTTCCTTTCCCTGCCTTGTCTTGCCTTGCCTTGCCTAGAATTTTCTTACCTGCAATTGTCTTTTCTTGAATTGCCTTGCCTTTCTTTGCCTTTTCTTCTTGTGCCTTGCGTTGCCTTTACTGGAATTGCATTGCCTTGCATTGCCTTCCCTTGCCTAAAACTGCCCTGCCTAGAATTGCATTGCCCTGACTTGTCTGAAATTGCGCTACCTCTTTTTGCCTAGCCTAAAATTGCCCTGCCTGGAGTGGCCCTGCCTTGACTTACCTTGCCTTGCCTGCCATTGCCTTGCCTTTCCTTGACTTGACCTAAATTGCCTTGTCTGGCATTGCATTGTCTTGCCTTGCTCTGCCTTGCCTTGCCTTGCCTTGTCTAGAATTGCCTTGTTTGGAATTGCACTGCCTTGTTTTGCATTGCCTGGAATTGCCTTACCTTGCCTTGCCTGGAATTGACTTTCCCGGAATTGTTTGCATTGCCTTGCCTTTCCTTGCATGCAATTGCCTTTCCTGGAATTGTCTTGCCTGGAATTGCCTTGCCTTGCCTTGCCTTCTCTTTTCTTGGATTGGTTTGAATTGCTTAGCTGGAAATTGCCTTGCCATGCCTGAAATTGCCTTGCCTGAAATTTCCTTGCCTGGAATTGCCTTGCCTGAAATTGCCTTTCCTGCATTGCCTTGTCTTTCTTTGCCTGGTATTGCTTTGCCTTGCCTTGCCTGGAATTCCCTTAAATTGCCTTTGCCTTGCCTGGAATATCCTTGCCTGGAATTACCTGCCTTACTTGTCCTGCCTTGCCTGAATTTGCCTTGCCTGGAATTGCCTGGAGATGCCTTGTCTTCACCTGCTGTGCTTGAAATTGTTTTGCTGGGAATTGCCTTGCCTTGCTCTAATTGAAATTGCCTTGCTCAAATTTTCTTTCCTTACTATGCCTTGCTTTAAATTGTTTAGTCTGGAATTGTTTTGTCTTGTCTTGCCTTTTCTTGCCTAATATTGCCTTGCCTGGAATTGCCCTACCTTGCCTTACCTGGAATTGCCTTGCCTGGAATTTCCTTTTCCTGCTTTGTCTTGCCTTGCCTTGCCTAAAATTGCCTTTTGTGCAATTGCCTTTCTTTGAATTGCCTTGCCTTGCATCGACTTCTATTGTATTGCTTGCCTTGCCTTGATTGAAATTGCGTTGCCTTGCATTGCCTTCCATTGCCTAAAACTGCCCGGCCTAGAATTGCATTGCCTTGACTTGTCCGGAATTGCTCTAACGTTTTTTGCCTTGCTTAAAATTGCCCTACCTGGAATTGCCCCACCTTGCCTTACCTTGACTTACTTTGCCTTGCCTAGTATTGCCTTGCCTTGCCTTGTCTTGCCTGGAAATTCCTTGCCTGGAATTGCCTTGTCTTCCCTTGCCCTGACTTGCCTTGCCTTTCCTTTCCTAGATTTGCCTTACCTGGGATTGCCATGCTTAGAATTGCTTTGCGTCAACTTACCTGGAATTACCTTTCCCAGAATTGTATTGCCTTGCCTTGCCTGGAATTGCCTTGAGTTTTCTTTCCTCGCTTTTGCTGAAATTGCCTTTCCTGGAATTGCCTTGCCTTGCCTTGCCTTGCCTTGCCTGGAATTGCAGTGAGTTCCCTTTTATTGCCTTGCCTGAATTGCCTTTTCTGGAAATGCCTTGCCTTGCCTAACCTGGAATTGCTTTGCCTGAAATTGCCTTTTCTAGCCTTGCCTTGCCTGGAATTACCTTTCCTGCAATTGCGTAGCCTGGAATTGCCTTGCCTTAACTTGTTTGTCTTGTTTGAAATTACCTTGCCTGGATTTTCCTTTTTTGTCTTGCTTTGCCTTACCTTGCTCTGCCCAGAATTTCGTTGCCTGGGTTTGACCTGCCTTGTTTTGCCTTGCCTAAAATTGCTCTGCCTGGAATTGCACTGCCTTGCCTTGCCTTGCCTTGCCTGGAATTGTTTTGCCTTGCCTTGTCTGGAATTCACATTCCCAAAATTGGTTTGCATTGCCTTGACTTTCCTTGCATGGGATTGCCTTGCATTAATTTGTCTTTCCTGTAATTGCCTTGCTTTGTCTTGCCTTGCCTTGCCTTTTTTTTGCCTTGCATTGCCTGGAATAGCCTAGCATGGAATTTTCTTGCCTTGAATTCCCTGGAATTGCCTTGCTTGGAATTGCCTTGCCTTGCCAGAAATGGCCTTGACTTGCCTTGCCTTGCCAGAAATGGCCTTGCCTTGCCTTGCCTTGCCAGAAATGGCCTTGCCTGGAATTCTGTTGCCTTGCATTCTTTGAAATTGTCTTGCCTGAAATTGCCTTGTCTTGTCTTGTCTTGGTTTACTGGACTAGTCTTTTCAAAAATTGCCTACCTTGACTTGTCATGTTTTTTAATGTCTGGAATTGCCTTTCTTTGTCTTGCATTGCCTTGCCTGGAATTGTCTTGCCTGGAATTGCCTTGATTTCCTTGTTTTGTTTTGCCTGGAATTGCCTTGTTTGCCTGGAGTTGCCCTGCATGAATTCGCCTTGCCTAGAATTGTCTTCCCTCACCTTGCCTGGAATTGCCTTTCCTTGCCTTGCCTGGAATTGCCTTTCCTTGCCTGACTTGTCTTGCCTGGCATTGCCTTTCCTCGAATTTACTTGACTTGCATTGCCTTACCTGTAATTGCTGTGACTGGAATTATCTGGCCTTGTTTTCCCTTGCCTTGCCCGAATTTGCCTTGCCTTTTCTGAAATTGTTTTGCATGGAATTACCTTGCCTGAAATTGCCTTGCATGGAATTGCCTTGCCTTGCCTTGCCTTGCTTACCTTTTCTGTAATTACCTTGCTTGGAATTTCCTTGCCTTGCCTTGCTTGGAATTGCCTTCCATGAAATTGCCTTTCCTGCATTGCCTTGTCTTGCTTTGCCTGGTATTGCATTGCGTTGACTTGTCTTGCCTTGCCTTGCCTGGAATTGCCCTGAGTTGCCTTTCTTTCCCTTGCCTGGAATTGCCTTTTCTAAAATTACCTAGCCATGCCTTGTCTTCTCCTGTCGTGCTTGGAATTGCCTTGCCTGTAATTGTTTTGACTTGCCTTCCCTGGAATTGTCTTCATCGAATTTCCTTGCCTTATGTCTAGCCTGGAATTGCCTTGCCTGGAATTGTTTTGTGTTGTCGTGCCTTGCCTTCCCTAAAATTGTCCTGCCTGGAATTGTTTTGTGTTGTCTTGCCTTGCCTTGCCTAAAATTGCCTTACCTAGAAAAGCCCTGCTCTTTCTTTACTTTAATTGCCTTGCCTGGAATTTCCTTTCCCTGCCTTGTCTTCCCTTGACTTGCTTAGAATTGCTTTTCCTGCAATTGTCTTTTCCTTTTTTTAAAAAAAAATTATTGCATTATAGGTTGTGGGGTACATATGCAGAACGTGCAAGGTAGTTGCATAGGTGCACAAAGGGCAGTGTGTTTTGCTGCCTTCCTTCTCTTCATCCACACTTGGCATTTATCACCTGGCTATCCCTGCCCAGCCCCCCCGCACTGTCTCTCCCCCATTCCTCCCAATAGATCACAGTGTGAAGTAGACCCCCTCCCTGTATCCATGTGTTCTCATTTTTCTCAACCGCCGATGAGTGAGAATATGTGGTATTTATTTTTTCTGTATTTTTATTTTTTAAATTTTCATTGCATTATAGGTCTTGAAGTAGATGTGCAGACTGTGCAAGATAGTTGCATAGGTACACATGTCAGTGTGCTTTGCTACCTTCATCCCCTTCACCCACACTTGGCATTTATCCCCAGGCTATCCTCCCCAGCCCCCCACACTGTCCCTCCCCCCTTCCACCCAATAGACCCCAGTGTGTAGTAGACCCCCTCCCTGTGTCCATGTGTTCTCATTTTTCTCACCCACATATGAGTGAGTATATGTGCTTTTCTTTTTCTGTTCTTGTGACAGTTTGATGAGAATGATGTTCTGAAGATTCATCCATGTCCTCATAAAGGACACAAACTCATCATTTTTGATTGCTGCATAATATTCCATGGTTTATATGTGCCACATTTTCCCAGTCCAGTCTAGCATCGTTTGGTGTTTGGGTTGGTTTTAGTTCTTTGCTATTGTAAACAGGTCTGCAATGAACATTCGTGTGCATGTGTTCTTATAGTAGAACGATTTATAGTCCTTTGGATATATACTCAGTAATGGGATTACTGGGTCAAATGGAATTTCTATTTCTAGGTAATTGAGGAATCGCCACACTGTCTTCCACAATGGTTGAACTAATTGACACTCCCAGCAACAGTGTAAGAGTTTTCCTCTTTCTCCACATTCTCTGCAGCATCTGCTGTCTCCAGATTTTTTAATGATTGCCATTCTAACTGGCGTGAGATGGTATCTCAATGTGGTTTTGATTTGCATCTCTCTAATGACCAGTGATGATGAGCACTTTTTCATATGTTTGTTGGCCTCATGTAAGTCTTCTTTTGTAAAGTGTCTGTTCATATCCTTTGCCCATTTTTGAATGGGCTTGCTTGTTTTTTTTCCTGTAAAACTGTTTGAGTTCTTTGTAAATTCTGGATATCAGCCATATGTCAGATGCGTAAACTGCAAAGATTTTTTTCCATTCTAATGGTTGCCGATTCACTCTAGTGACTGTTTCTTTTGCTGTGCAGAAGCTGTGGAGTTTGATTAGGTCCCATTTGTCTACTTGGGCTTCTGTTGCCAATGCTTTTGGTGTTTTGTTTATGAAGTTCTTGCCTACTCCTATGTCCGGAATGGTTTTGCCTAGATTTTTTTCTAGGGTTTTTATGGTGTCAGGTCTTACATTTAAGTTAATCCATCTGGAGTTAATTTTAGTGTAAGGTGTCAGGAAGGGGTCCAGTTTCTGGTTTCTGCACATGGCTAGCCAGTTTTCCCAACACCATTTATTAAATAGGGAATCCTTTCCCCATTGCCTGGTTTTGTCTGGTTTATCAAAGATAATATGGTTGTAGATATGTTGTGTTTCCTCCGATGCTTCTGTTCTGTTCCATTGGTCTATATCTCTGTTTTGGTACCAGTACCATGCTGTTTTGATTACTGTAGCCTTGTCGTATAGTTTGAAGTCTGGTAGTGTGATGCCTCCTGCTGTGTTCTTTTTGCTTAGAATTGACTGGGCTATGCGGGCTCTTTTTTGGTTTCATATTTCTTTTTCTTGCCTGATTCCTCTGGCTAGAACTTCCAGTAGTATGTTGAATAGGAGTGGTGAGAGAGGGCATTCTTGTCTAGTGCCGGATGTCAAAGGGAATTCTTCCAGTTTTTACCCATTCATTATGATATTTGCTGTTGGTTTCTCATAAATAGCCTTTATTACTTTGAGATATGTTCCATCAATACCAAGTTTATTGAAGGGTTGTAGCATAAAGGGCTGTTGAATTTTGTCAAATGCCTTCTCTGCGTCAATTGAGATAATCATGTGGTTTTTGTTTTTGCTTCTGTTTATGTGGTGAATTACATTTATAGAGTTGCGTATGTTGAACCAGCCTTGCATCCCCGGGATGAATCCTACCTGATCATGATGGATATGTTGTTTAATGTGCTGTTGCAATCGGTTTGCCAGTATTTTATTGAGGATTTCTGCATCTATGTTCATCATGGATATTGGCCTGAAGTTTTCTTTTCTTGTTGAGTCTCTGCCGGGTTTTGGTATCACGATGATGTTGGTCTCATAAAATGATTTGGGAAGGGTTCTTTCTTTTTAAATTATTTGGAATAGTTTCAGAAGGAATGGTACCAGCTCCTCTTTGTGTGTCAGGTAGAATTCGGCTGTGAACCCATCTGGACCTGGACTTTTTTTGTGTGGAAGGTTCTTTATTGCTGCCTCAACTTCAGACCTTGTTATTGGTCTATGCATCGTTTTGGCTTCGTCTTGGTTTAGGCTTGGGAGGTCATAGGCGTTTAGGAATTTATGAATTTCTTCCTGGTTTCCTAGTTTATGTGCATAGAGTTGTTTGTAGTATTCTCTAATGAGGGTTTAAATTTCTGTGGAATCTGTGGTGACTTTCTCATTATCGTTTTTTATTGCATCTATTTGGTTGTTCTCTCTTTTCTTTTTAATCAGTCTGGCTAGTGGTCTGTCTATTTTGTTGATTTTTTCGATAAACCAGCTCTTAGTTTTATTGATTTTTTTCAAGGGTTTTTCTTGTCTCTATCTCTTTCAATTCTGCTCTGATCTTAGTTATTTCTTGTCTTCGGCTAGGTTTTGAGCATTTTTGACCTTGCTCCTCTAGCTTTTTCAATTTTGACGATAGGGTGTCCATTTTGGATCTCTCCACTCTTCTCATGTGGGCACTTATTGCTATATATTTTCCTCTACAGACTGCTTTAAATGTGTCCCAGAGATTCTGGTACGTTGTGTCTTCATTCTCGTTGGTTTCAAAGAACTTCTTTATTTCTGTCTTCATTTCATTGTTTATGCAATCAACATTCAAGAGTCAGTTGTTCAGTTTCCATGAAGCTGTCCAGTTCTGAGTTATTTTCTGAATTATGAGTTCCAACTTGATTGCACTATGGTCTGAGAGATGGTTTGTTATGATTTCAGTTGTTTTGCATTTGCTGAGGCGTGCTTTACTTTCAATTATGTGGTCAATTTTGGAGTAGGTGTGATGTGGTGCTGAGAAGAATGTATATTCTGTGGATTTGGGGTGGAGAGTTCTGTAAATGTCTATCAGGTTTGCTTGTTCCTGATATCCTTGTTAATTTTCTGTCTGATTGAGCTGTCTGATATTGACAGTGGAGTGTTAAAGTGTCCCACTATTATTGTGTGCGAGTCTAAGTCTCTTTGTTAGTCATTAAGAACTTGCCTTATATATCTGGGTGCTCCTGCATTGGGTCCATATATATTTAGAATCATTAGCTCTTCTCGTTGTATCAATCCTTTTACCATTATGTAATGACCTTCTCTGTCCCCTTTGATCTTTGTTGCTTTAAATTTTATTTTCTCAGAGACGAGAATTGCAACTCCTGCATTGTTTGCTCTCCATTTGCTGGGTAAATCTTCCTCCATTCCTTTATTTGGAACCCTTGTGTATCCTTGCGTGTGAGGTGGGTTTCATGGATACAGCACACCGATGGGTTTTAATTTTTTATCCAATTTTCCAGTCTGTGTCTTTTTATTGGTGCATTTAGCCCATTTACATTTAGGGTTAATATTGTTTTGTGTGAATTTGATACTGCCATTTTGATATTAGCTGGCTGTTTTGCCCATTGGTTCATGTAGATTTTTCATTTTCTTGATGCTCTTTAGCATTTGGTTAGCTTTTAGGATGGCTGCTACTGGTTGTTTCTTTCTATGTGTAGTGCCTCTTTCAGGAGCTCTTGTAAAGCAGTCCTGGTGGTGACAAAATCTCTGAGTACTTGCTTGTTCGTTAAGGATTTTATTTTGCCTTCACTTATGAAGCTTAGTTTGGCAGGATACAAAATTCTTGGTTGAAAGTTCTTTTCTTTAAGGATGTTGAATATTGACCCCCACTCTCTTCTGGCTTGTAGAGTCTCTGATGAGAGATCTTCCGTGAGTCTGTTGGGCTTCGCTTTGTGGGTGACTTGACCTTTCTCTCTGGCTGCCCTTAGTATTTTCTCCTTTATTTCAACCCTGGTGAATCTGACGATTATGTTCCTTGGGGTTGCTCTTCTTGTAGAGTATCTTTGTGGTGTTCTCTGTATTTCCTGGAGTTGAGTATTGACCTGTCTTGCTAAGTTGTAGAAATTTTCCTGGATAACATCCTGAAGAGTGTTTTCCAGCTTGGATTCATTCTCTTCATCACATTCTTGTACACCTGTCAAACGTAGGTTGGGTCTCTTCACATAGTTTCACATTTCTTGGAGATTTTGTATATTCCTTTTTGTGCTTTTTTCTTTAATATTGGTTTCTCAATTTATTTCATTGAGTTGATCTTCAACTTCTGATATTCTTTTTTCTGCTTGGTCAATTCGGCTGTTGAAACTTGTTCATGTTTCACGAAGTTCTCGTATTTTGTTTTTCAGCTCCTTCAATTCATTCATATTTCTCTCTATGTTGTCAATTCTTGTTATCAATTCCTCGAATCTTTTTTCAAATCTTTTTTCAACGTTCTTAGTTTCTTTGCACTGATTTAGAACATGTTCTTTTAGCTCACTGAAGTTTCTCATTATCCACTTTCTGAAGTCTGATTCCTTCATTGCATCACACTTATTCTCCATTCAGCTTTGTTTCCTTGCTGGTGAGGAGTTTTTGTCCTTTTTAGGAGGTGAGGTATTTTGGTTTCAAGTGTTTTCCTCCTTTTTTTTTGCTGGTTTCTTCCCATCTTTATGGATTTATCCGCCTGTCGTCTTAGTAGTTGCTGATTTTTCAATTGGGTCTCTGTGTGGACGCTGAGTTTCTTAATGATGAAGTATTTCTGTTACTTAGTTTTCCTTCTAATTATCTATCCCCTTTTCTTTATGAGTGCTGAGGTACACTTTAGGCCCTGCTTGTCTGTGGTATACCTGTAGCAGCTGTGGAACAGTGACGGATGACACCAGTTTCTTCTTCTGCTGACTTTGTTCCAGAATAATGCCAGCCAAATGTCATTCTGATTAGTTTTTTTGGTGGGTGACTCTTTGTATATACAGGGGTCAGGGAGCTGCTTGAGGAGACGGTCTGTGCTTTATAGGAGCTTCAGTGCTGAGCTGTGAGCTCTGTTGTTCATTCAGGGTTGTTGGGAGGTTATTTATTTCTGCTGCAACAGAACTCATAAAACACCACCCTTTTTTTTCTCCTTAGATGCTCTGTCTCAGGGAGTTGGGGCTTTCTTTATGAGAATCTGTTGCACTGTCCTGCCCCATTAGGAGGCAGTCTATTCACTATTTGCCTGCCGGGGCTCTGCCCTGCTAGCGCGGGTCTGCTCTGTTGCTGCTGTGCTCCGTTCTGCTGTGGAGTGCTCCCCCCTTCTGGTGGAGTCTCTCTGTTATGGCAGGTTGCCTCGGCAATGGCAGGCTGCGTCAGCCCTGGGTGGTACTTCAGTAGAGGCAGATTGCATCCCTAGTGGTGGACACCCCTCTCCCACCGCGCTGCAGCGTCCTAGATGCCAGCAGCAAAACTCTCAGCCCCGAGCGCCTCCAATCGCCGCCCTGCTTGTCCCCGTGAGGGTGGGACCCACGGAGCCCAATCACCCAGCTCCATGCCTCAGAGTCCGTCCTCTCTTTCTCTCTCTTCCTCTCCCCAAGCTGAAAGGACGACTCTCTCACTATCGCCCCAGTAGCCTGCTTATAGGGCACTGGCATCCATGCCATCTCTTGTGCCACTGCCCCCTGCACCGGCTCAGATAACACTTCCCAGGAATCTCCTGGTCTGGCTCATTGTCCAAGTCCCATTCTATCAGATGGACATGCCAATCTGCCCTTCCAAATCTCAGATTGCCGGTTTAACAGGGCACCCAGACCAGTGAGTTCTATGCCAGGTACTGCTGCAGCACTGGTCGAAGCAGCTGTGTGAGCCGGCTGCGCTAGCCTGCTGTACTAGAGTTCCATGTCTCTCCTACACCTGAAACTTTCAACGCTCTGTGGGCAAAAAAGGTCCATCTGAGAATGCAGCTAGGTCTCACCCTCTGTGCCTTCACTGAGAGCTGCAATCCTGAGTCTCTTCTATGACACCATCTTGCAAGTCCACCCCATTCACTGTTTTTCTAAATGAGTAGCCAAATGACATAGACTCCTCATTCTCCATGTGTCCATTATTGAAACAGGTTTCTTATGGGTGTCCATACCAAATACACTCCTGACACTCCCCCAGCTGTGTATTACTCAGCGATGTCTAGAATTAGATTTTGTATGAAATAGACTCCTGTCACTTAGGTGTGTGTCATTCAGAAAGGCACTTAATTCGTGGCTATCTTAAACAGCGTCCTGATTACTCCATAGAAGTTCATCATTCACTGAAACTTTGAATTAGAGGCCATATAAAATAGACAACTGACTATTGCTCCATTGTGAATTATTCAAAAAGTTCTAAATGAGTGGTAATATGAAATAGAATTTTGAGGATTTCTCAGGTGTGTATTATTAAGGGAGGCTCAGAAAGAGTGGTTATATAAAAAATGCTCATCTATTATTCTGGTGTGCATTAATCCCTGAGGCGCTAAATGAGTGGGTACATAAGGTAGACTCTTAAATCTTTACAAGGTGTGTATTATTGAATGAGACTCTGACTAAGTTGGCATATAAAAGAGACTATTGTGTATTGCCCATGTGTGCATTACTTACAGAGGCTCTGAAGTAAAACCCTGACTATTTCCGAGTAGAGTATTGTTCACAGAGGCCCTGAACTAGTGGCCATGTAAAAGAGATTACTGATTTATCAGATATACATATGATTCACTGAAACACTGAAAGAGTGGCATTATAAAACAGACCCCATTTTACTCCACAGGTATGCGTTAATTTTTGACTCTCCAAACAAATCGTCGTATGAAATAGACTAGCGAATATTTCCCACATGTGCAGTCTTCGAAGAGATTCTGTATGAGTGTTCATATAAAATACTCTTAAGACTATCACACATGTGTGTATTAATCACAAAGCTGCTTAATTTGGGGCTACCTTAAAGAGGGTCCTGACTACTCCACAGCTGCTTATTACACACTGAAGCTCTGAATGAGCGGCCATATGAAATAGACTTCTTACTATTGCCCCATCGTTCCTTATTAGGTAATGCTGTGATTGGGTGGGCATATGACCTGGACCCTGACTATTTCAAAGGTGTGTATTCTTCAGTGAGTTTCTGAACGAATGCCCACATAAAATAGACTCCTGACTCTATGTTCTTGACTATTTCTCAGCTCTACATTTTCCACTGAGTCACGGGGTGAAGGGTCATATCAGATAGTCTCCAGATTATTCCCCAGTGTGGGTTATTCAGTGAGTCTCTGAATAAGTGGCTACATGTAACAGAATCCTGAGTATTTTCCAGATATATATGATTCTTCACTGACGTTCTGAATAAATGGCCATGTGAAATACATCCCTAACTTTTCAATAGTTCTGTATTATTCTCTGAGGCTCTGAAGGAGTGGCAATAAAATAGAAACTTCTGAATTCTTTTTAGGTGTGTGCTTTTATATTCGTCTTTAAATGAGTGTCTATATGAAATAGAATCCTATGTTTCCCCAAGTTGTATACTATTTAGTTAGGCTCTAAAAATGTGTCTATATGAAATAGATTTCTGACTACAATACAGGTGTTCTTTATTCAATGAAGTTCTGAAATAGATGCCATATGAAATAGGGTCCTGAGTATTCCCCAGGTATGTATTATTCACTGAGGCTCTGAAACTTTGGCAATATGAAACTGTTTCTTGACTAGTCTACAGGTATGTATTATTAACTCTGACTCTGAATATTTGGGCCTATAAAATAGACTAGTGACTATTTCAAAGTTGTGTATTACTCACCCGTGCTTTGATTTTGTGACCATATAAAATAGACTAGTGTCTATTCTACACATGTGCATTATTCGCTGAGGCTGTAAATGAGAGGCTATATAAAGTAGACTCCTAACACTTCCCCAGGTGTGTATTATTTAGTGAGGCTCTTCCTGTGTGACCATATAAAACAGGATGCTGTCTATCTTAAATATTTGTATTATTCAGTAAATCTCTGAATGAGTGGCTATAAGAAACAGAGTGCTGAGTACTTTACATTTGTGCATTATTCACTTAGGTTATGAGCCAGTGGCCATATGAAATAAAATCCTGACTAATCCACACGTGCATATTATCCACTGAGGCTATGAATTAGTGTCCAAATATCATAGACTCCTGGCTACTCCACAAGTGTGCATTATTCACCAAAACTCTGAATGAATGTCTATAGAAAATAGACAGTAAATTATTCTCCAGGTGTGTATTATTCAGTGAGGCTCAGAAGATGTGGCCATATTAATTAGATTTCTTACTATAGCAAGGGTCTGTCTTATTCACTGAGGCTCTGAATATGCGTCTATATGAAATGGACTCCTGACTACACCACATTGTTCAGTGACATTCCGAATTAGAGGCCACATAAAAAAGTCTCCTGACTATACCACAGGTGTGCATTATTTAGTGAGAATCGCAATGAGGGGATAAAAGTAAATCCTGACTATTTCTTCAGGTGTTTACATTTAGTGAGGCTCTCATCGAGTGGCCATAGGAAAGAGACTTCAGACTATTCTGCAGGTGTGCATTATTCAGTGATTCTCTGAATGAGTGGACCTAAAAATTAGAATTCAGACTATATCACAAGTGTGTAATATTCAGTGAGGCTGCGAATGAGTAGCCATATGAAATATACTTCTAATTACTCCACATGTGCGTTATTCACTGTTTGTCTGAATGAGTAGTCATATGACATAGACTCCTAATTATTTTTCATGTGTGCATTATTCAAAGAGGTTCTGTATGAGTGTCCATACCAAATAGACTCCTGACACTCCACCAGGTGTGTATTACTCAGTGATAGTCAGAAATGGAGTTCATATGAAATAGACTTCAATCACCCATGTGTGTATCACTCAGGGAGATATTTAATTCATGTCTATCTTAAACAGTGTCCTGATTACTCTATAGAAGTTCATTAATCACTGATCTTTGAATGAGAGGCCATATAAAATAGACAGCTGACGATTGCTCAATTGTGAATTATTCAATAAGTTTCTGAATGAGTGGTAGTATGAAAAAGTATCCTGAGGATTCCCCAGGTGTGTATTATTCAGGGAGGCACAAAATGAGTGGCCATGTAAAAAATGCTCGACCATTACCCTGGTGTGCATTATTCACTGAAGCTCTAAATGAGTGGCTACATGAAGTATACTCTTAACTCTTCCCCATGTGTGTATTGTTGAATGAGACTCTGACTAAGTGGGCATAAGAAAAAGACTCTTATGTATTGCCCAGGTGTGCATTACTTACACAGACTCTGAATGTGTAGTCATTTGAAGTAGACCCTTGACTATTTCTGAGGGTAGTATTATTCACAGAGGCCCTGAACGAGTGGCCATGTGAAAGAGATTCCTGAATTATCAGATATACATATTATTCCCTGAAACACTGAAAGAGTGGCCTTATGATATAAACCACATTTAACTCCACAGGTGTGTGTTATTTTTTGACTTTCCAAACAAATCACCATATGAAATAGACTAGTGATTATTCCCCACATGTGCAGTATTCGAAGAGGTTCTGTATGAGTGTCCATATCAAATAGTTTCCTGACTATCACACATGTGTGTACCATTCACGGAGCTGCTTAATTTGTGGCTACCTTAAATAGGGGCCTAACTACTCCACAGCTATTTCTTATGCACTGAAGCTCTGAATGAGTAGCCATATAACATACACTCCTAATTCTTCTTCATGTGTGCGTTATTCAAAGAAATTCTGTATGAGTATCCATACCAAATAGAATTGTGACACTCCCCCAGGCGGGTATTACTCAGTAATTTTCAAAATTATAGGTTAGATAAAATAGACTCTTTACTATCACCCAGGGGTGTATATTTTAGAAAGGCACTTAATTCATGGCTATCTTAAACAGCGTCCTAATTACTTCATAGAAGTTAATTGTTCACTTAAGCTTTGAATGGGAGGTCATATAAAATAGACACATGACTATGGCTCCATTGTGCATTATTCAATACAGTTCTAAATGAGTAGTAGTGTGGAATAGAATTTTGATGATTCCCCAGGTGTGAATCATTCCGTGAAGCACTGAATAAATGGCCATATAAAAAAGGCTTCATTATTCACTGAGTGTGCATTATTCACTGAGGCTCTAAATGATTGGATACATGAAGTAGACTCTTAACTCTTCCCCAGGTGTGTATTATTGAATAAGACTCTGACTAAGTGGGAATAAAACAGAGACTACTGTCTATTGCCCAGGTGTGCATTATTTACAGACTGAATCAGAAGCCATTTGAAGTAGATCATTGACTATTCTGAATGGTGTATTATTTATTCTTCAAAGAGGCCCTGAAAGAGTGTCCATATAAAAAATATTCTTTCTTTATTTTTACATTTTAATTTTTTTTCTGTTGCAGAATCAGTTATCTCTCTTTTTAAAATTTTTATTGCAATATAAGTTTAGGGGTACATGTGCGGAATGTGCAAGATTGTTGCATTGGTACACACAAGTCAGAGTGTTTTGCTGCCTTCCTCCACTTTACCCACACTTGGCATTTATCCCCAGGCGATCTTTACCCAGCCCCCCCACTGTCCCTCCCTCATTTCCCCCAATAGACCCAGTGTGTAGTAGACCCCCTCCCTGTGTCCATCTGTTCTCAATTCTCTCACCCGCCTATGAGTGAGAATATGCGCTATTTGTTTTTCTGTTCTTGTGTCAGTTTGCTGAGAATGATGTTCTCCAGATTCATCCATATCCTTACAAAGGACACAAACTCATCATTTTTGATTGCTGCATAATATTTCATGGTGTATACATGCCACATTTTCCCAGTCCAGTCTATCATCGATGGGCATTTGGATTGGTTCCAGGTCTTCGCTATTGTAAACAGTGCTGCAATGAACATTCGTGTGCATGTGTCCTTATAGTAGAACAATTTATAGTCATTTGGATATATACCTAGTAATGGGATTGCTGGTCAAATGGAATTTCTATTTCTAGGTCCTTAAGGAATCGCCACACTGTCTTCCACAATGGTTGAACTAATTTACACTCCCACCAACAGTGTAAGAGTGTTCATATTTCTCCACATCCTCTCCAGCATCTGCTGTCTCCAGATATTTTAATGATAGCCATTCTAACTGGCGTGAGATTGTATCTCAATGTGGTTTTGATTTGCATCTCTCTAATGACCAGTGATGATGAGCATTTTTTCATGTGTTTGTTGTCCTCATGTATGTCTTCTTTTGTAAAGTGTCTGTTCATATCCTTTGCCCATTTCTGAATGGGCTTGTTTGTTTTTTTCCTGTAAATCTGTTTGAGTTCTTTGTAAATTCTGGATATCAGCCCTTTGTCAGATGCGTAAACCGCAAAGATCTTTTCCCATTCTGATGGTTGCTGATTCACTCTAGTGACTGTTTCTTTTGCTGTGCAGAAGCTGTGGAGTTTGATTAGGTCCCATTTGTCTATTTTGGCTTTTGTTGCCAGTGCTTTTGGTGTTTTGTACATGAAGTTCTTGCCTACTCCTATGTCCTGAATGGTTTTTGCCTAGATATACTTCTAGGGCTTTTATGGTGTCAGGTCTTATGTTTAAGTCCTTAATTCATCTGGAGTTAATTTTAGTGTAAGCTGTCAGGAAGGGGTCCAGCTTCTGCTTTCTGCACATGGCTAGCCAGTTTTCCCAACACCATTTATTAAACAGGAAATCCTTTTCCCATGGCTTGTTTTTGTTATGTTTATCAAAGATTATATGGTTGTAGATATGTTGTGTTGCCTCCGATGCCTCTGTTCTGTTCCATTGGTCTATATCTCTGTTTTGGTTCCAGTACCATGCTGTTTGGATTACTGTAGCCTTGTACTATCGTTTGAAGTCTGGTAGTGTGATGCCTTCCGCTGTGTTCTTTTGCTTACAATTGACTTAGCTATGCGGCCATCCTTTTGGTTCCATATAAAGTTCATGGTGGTTTTTTCAGTCCTGTGAAGAAATTCAAAGGTAGTTTGATGGGGATAGTATTGATTGTGTAAATTACTTTGGGCAGTATAGCCATTTTTACGATATTGTTTCTTCCTGACCAAGAACATGGAATGTTTCTCCATCTGTTTGTGTTCTCTCTTATTTCTTTGAGCAGTGGTTTGTAGTTTTCTTTAAAGAGTTCCCTTACTTTTCTTGTGAGTTGTATTTCTAGGCATTTTATTTTCTTTGTGGCAATTGTGAATGGCAGTTCGTTCTTGATTTGGTTCTCGTTAAGTCTGTTATTGGTGTATAGGAATGCTTGTGATTTTTGAATATTGATTATATATCCTGAGACTTTGCTGAAGTTGCTTATCAGTTTCAGGAGTTTTTGGGCTGAGGTGATTGGGTCTTCTAGGAATACTATCATGTCGTCTGCAAATAGAGACAATTTGGCTTCCGTCTTTCCTATTTAAATACCTTTTATTTCTTTTTCTTGCCTGATTGCTCTGGCTGGAACTTCCAGAACTTCTCATAAAATGATTTGGAAAGAGTTCACTCTTTTTGAATTATTTGGAATAGTTTTAGAAGGAATGGTACCAGCTTCTCTTTGTGTGTCTGGTAGAATTCGGCTGTGAACCTATCTGTACCTGGGCTTTTTTTTTGTGAATAGGCTCTTAATTGCTGCCTCAACTTCGGAGCTTGTGATTGGTCTATTCATAATTTCGGCTTCCTCCTGGTTTAGGCTTGGAAGGACACAGGCGTCCAGAAATTTTTCCATTTCTTCCTGGTTTAGTAGTTTATGTGCATAGAGTTGTTTGTAGTATTCTCTGATGATGGTTTGAATTTCTGTGGAATCTGTGGTGATTTCCCCATTATCGTTTTTTATTGCATCTATTTGGTTGTTCTCTCTTTTCTTTTTTATCAGTCTGGCTAGTGCTCGGTCTATTTTGTTGATCTTTTCAAAAAACCAGCTCTTCGATTTATTGATTTTTTGAAGCCTTTTTCTTGTCTCTATCATTTTCAGTTCTGCTCTGATCTTAGTTATTTCTTCTCTTTGGCTACGTTTTGAGCTTTTTTGATCTTGCTCCTCTAGCTCTTTCAATTTTGATGATAGGGTGTCAATTTTGGATCTCTCCACTCTTCTCATGTGGGCACTTATTGCTATATATATTCCTCTACAGACTGCTTTCAATGTGTCCCAGAGGTTCTGGTACGTTGTGTCTTCATTCTCGTTAGTTTCAAAAACTTCTTTATTTCTGCCTTCATTTCTTTGTTTTTCCATTCAACATTCAAGAGCCAGTTGTTCAGTTTCCATGAAGCTGTGCGGTTCTGAGTTATTTTCTGAACTCTGAGTTCCAACTTGATTGCACTATGGTCTGAGAGACTGTTTGTTATGATTTCAGTTGTTTTACATTTGCTGAGGCGTGCTTTACTTCCAATTATGTGGTCAATTTTGGAGTAGGTGTGATGTGGTGCTGAGAAGAATGTATATTATGTGGATTTGAGGTGGAGAGTTCTGTAAATGTCAATGAGGTTTGCTTGTTCCAGGTCTGAGTTCAAGTCCTGGATATCCTTGTAAATCTTCTTTCTGGTTGATCTGTCTGATATTGACAGTGGAGTGTTAAAGTCTCCCACTATTATTGTGTGGGAGTCTAATTCTCTTTGTAAGTCATTAAGAACTTGCCTTATATATCTGGGTGCTCCTGCATTGGGTCCATATATATTTAGAATAGTTAGCTCTTCCTGTTGTATCGATCATTTTATTATTACGTAATGACCTTCTTTGTCCCTATTGATCTTTGTTGCTTTAAAGTCTATTTTATCAGAGATGAGAATTGCAACTCGTGTTTTTTTTGCTCTCCATTTGCTTGGTAAATCTTCCTCCATCCCTTTATTTTCAGCGTTTGTGTATCCTTGCATGTGAGGTGGGTTTCCTGGATACAGCACGCCAATAGATTTTGGCTTTTTATCCAATTTTCCAGTCTGTGTCTTTTTATTGGTGCATTTAGCCCATTTACATTTAGGGTTAATATTGTTATGTGTGAAGTTGATACTGCCATTTTGATGTTAGCTGGTTGTTTTGCCCATTGGTTCATGTAGATTCTTCATTTTGTTGATGCTCTTTAGCATTTGGTATGCTTTTATGATGGCTGGTACTGGTTGTTTCTTTTTATGTGTACTGCCTCTTTTAGGAGCTCTCGTAAAGCAGGCCTAGTGGTGACAAAATCTCTGAGTACTTGCTTGTTCATGAAGGATTTTATTTTTTCTTCACTTATGAAGCTCAGTTTGGCTGAATATGATATTCTGGGTTGAAAGTTCTTTTCTTTAAGGATGTTGAATATTGGTCCCCACTCTCTTCTGGCTTGTAGAGTCTCTGCCAAGAGATTTGCTGTGAGTCTGATGGGCTTCCCTTTGTGGGTGACCCGACCTTTCTCTCTGGCTGCCCTTAGTATTTTCTCCTTCATTTCAACCCTGGTGAATCTGACGATTTTGTGCCTCGGGTTTGCTCTTCTTGCGGAGTATCTTTTTGATGTTCTCTGTATTTTCTGGAGTTGAGTATTGACCTGTCTTGCTAGGTTGGGGAAATTTTTCTGGATAATATCCTGAAGAGTATTTTCCAGCTTGGATTCATTCTCTTCATCACATTCTAGTACACCTATCAAACATAGGTTGGGTCTCTTCACATAGTCCCACATTTCTTGAAGATTTTGTTCATTCCTTTTTGCGCTTTTTTCTCTAATCTTGCTTTCTCATTTTATTTCCTTGAGTTGATCTTCGACTTCTGTTATTCTTTCTTCTGCTTGGTCGTTTCAGCTGTTGAAACTTGTGCATGCTTAGCAAAGTTTTCGTGTTGTGTTTTTTAGCTCCTTCAATTCATTCATATTCCTCTCTAAATTGTCCATTCTTGTTATCATTTCCTAGTATCTTTTTACAAATCTTTTTTCAAGGTTCTTAGTTTCTTTGCACTGATTTAGAACAGGCTCTTTTAGCTCACTGAATTTTTTTGTTATCCACCTTCTGAAGTTTGATTCCGTCATTTCATCACACTCATTCTCCGTCCAGCTTTTTTCTCTTGCTGGTTATGAGTTTTGGTCCTTTGTAGGAGGTGAAGTGTTTTGGTTTCGGGTGTTTTTCTCTTTTCTGGCGCTGGTTTCTTCC
The DNA here is from genome assembly GCA_004024885.1 of Saguinus imperator. NCBI lineage: Eukaryota > Metazoa > Chordata > Mammalia > Primates > Cebidae > Saguinus > Saguinus imperator. The sequence goes on from PVHO010011629.1 coordinate 59,298, forward strand.
CATCTTTATGGATTTATCCAACTGTCGTCTTAGTAGTTGTTGATTTTTTAATTTGGTCTCTGAGTGAACGCCCAGATTGTTGATGATGAAGTATTTTTGTTACTTAGTTTTCCTTCTAATGATCTAGCCCCTCTTCTGTACAAGTGCTGAGGGCCACGCCATGTTCTGTTTGTCTGGTGTACACCTGTAGCAGCTACAAAACAGTGAGGGATGCTACCAGTTTCTTCTTCTGATATCTTTGTTCCAGAGTGATGCCCGCCAAATATCAGTCCAATTAGTTTTTTTTGGGGTGACTCTTTGGATATTCAGGGGTCAGGGAGCTGCTTGAGGAGATGGTCTGTGCTTTATGGGAGCTCCAGTGTTGAGCTGTGAGCTCCGTTGTTCATTCAGGGTTGTTGGGAGGATTTGTTTATGTCTGCTGCAACAGAACTCATAACCCCCCTCTTTTTCCCTCTTAGATGCTCTGTCTCAGTGAGTTGGGGCTTATTTTATGACTCTCTGTTTCACTGTTCTGCATGGCTAGGAGGTATTCTATTTACTATTTGCCTGCCGAGGCTTTGCCCTGCTAGCGCAGGTCTGCCTGCTGACAGAGTCTTTTTTTATGGCAGGTTGCCTCGGCAATGGCAGGCTGTGTCAGCACTGGGCGGTACTTCAGTTGGGGCAGATTGCATCTGTAGTGGCATATGCCCCTCCCCCACTGGGCTGCACTGTCCTAAATTCAACATTCAACTGTGCTGGCAGAAAACTCTCAGCCCCGAGTGCCTCCAATCGCCGCCCTGCTTGTCACCGTGAGGGTGCGACCCGCCAAGCCCAATCACCCAGCTCCCTGCCTCAGAGTCCATCCTCTGTCTGTCTCTCTTTCTCTCCCCAAGCTGAGCGGTCAACTCTCTCACTGGTGCCCCAGTAGCCTGTCGATAGGGCACTGAGATCCAAGTGATTTCCCGTGCCACTCCCCACTGCACGGGCTCAGATCACGTTTTCCAGGAATCTTCTGGTCTGTCTCATTGTCCAAGTCTCGTTCAATCAGATGGACATGCCAATCTTCCCTTCCAAATCTCATATTGCCGTTTTAACAGGGCACCCAGACAAGTGAGTTTTGTGCCAGGTGCCGCTGCGCTGCAGCGCCGGCCAAACCGGAACATGAGCTGGCTGTGGTGGCATCTCATGTCTCTCCGACACCTGGGACTTTCAACGTTCTATGGGCAAAAGTCTGTCTGTGAATGCGGCTAGTACTCGCCCTCTGTGCCTTCACTGAGAGCTGCAATCCTGAGTCACCTCTATGACTCCATCTTGAAAGATCTCTCTGGTGCTTTCTTTAGGAGTATGTGTTGCACTGTCCTGCCTGGCTAGGAGGTAGTCTCTTCACTATTTGCCAGCCAAGCCTCTGCCCTGCTAGCGTGGGCCACCCTGCTGCTGTGGGTCTCAGTTCTACTGTGGTGCACTCCGCCCTGCTGGCGGAGTCTCTCTGTTATTGAGAGTTTCGTCAGCCAGTCCCACATTTCTTGGAGATTTTCTTCATTCATTTTTGTGCTTTTTTCTCTAATCTTGGTTTCTCGTTTTATGTCATTGAGTTCGTCTTCGACTCCTGATATTCTTTCTTCTATTTGGTCAATTCGGCTGTTGAAACTCATGCATCCTTCGCAAAGTTCTCATTTTGTGCTTTTCAGCTCCTTCAATTTATTCATATTTCTCTCAAAGCTGTCCATTCTTGTTATCATTTCCTCAAATATTTTTCAAGGTTCTTAGATTTTTGCATTGATTTAGAACATGGTTTTTTTTTAGCTCACGGAAGTTTCTCATTATCTACTTTCTGAAGTCTGATTTCATCGTTTTATCACACTCTTTCTCTGTCCAGCTCTGCTTTTTTTTTTTTTTTTTTGCTGGTGAGGAGTTTTGGTCCTTTGTAGGAGGCGAGGTGTTTTGGTTTTGGCGGTTTTCCTCCATTTGCGCTGGTTTCTTCCCATCTTTGTGGATTTATCCACCTGTCGTCTGAGTAGTTGCTGACTTTTTGATTGGGTTTCTGAGTGGACGCCCAGATTGTTGATGATGAAGTATTTCTGTTACATAGTTTTCTTTCTAACAGTCTAGCCCCTCTGCTGTATGACTACTGAGGTCCACTCCAGGCCCTGCTTGTCTGGGGTTCACCTGTAGCAGCTGCAGAACAGTGAGTGAAGCTACCAATTTTTTCTTCTGCTATCTTTGATCCAGATTAATGCCCACCCAATGTCAGTCTTAGTCCTTTTCTGAGGTGTCTGTTTGAATGTTCAAGGTCAGGGAGCTGCTTGAGGAGAATGTCTGTACTTTATAGGAGCTCAAGTGCAGAGCTGTGAGCTCCTTGTTTATTCACGGCTGTTAGGCAGGTGCATTTAGATTTGCTGCAGCAGAACTTATAAAACCCTTTTTTTTCCCTCCAATGCTCTGTCTTGGGGAGTTAGGGCTTTCTTTTTGAGTATCCGTTGCACTGTCCTGCCAACCTGGGAGGCAGTCTAGTCACTATTTTCCTGCCTAGGCTCGGCCCTGCTATCACAGAGTCCACCCTGTTGCTGTGGGCCTTGTCCTGCTGCCATAGATTCTGCCCTGCTGCCATGGGCTCCACCCTGCTGACATGGGCTCTACCTTGTTGCCATGGGCTCTGCCATACTGTCGTGGGTTCTGACCTGTTTCCCTGGTCTTTGCCCTATTGTTTTGCATTCCACCCTTCTGTCGTAGGCTCTGCCCTGTTGGAGGAGTCTCTCTGTTATTGTGGGTTGCCTCGGCAATGGCAGGCTGCTTCAGCAATGGGAGTGTACCTCAGTAGAAGTGGAGTGCATCATTTGTGGTGGATGCTCTTCCCCCACTGAGCTGCACCATCCTGGATTCAGCTGAGCCCACAGTGAAACTCTCAACACTGAGCATTTTGAATTGCCGTTTTCTTTTTCTCTGTGGGGATGGAACATGCCGAGCCTGATCACCTGGTTCCCTGCCTCTAATTTTTTAAATTGAACCCCTGACTCTCTCACAGTCACCTGCTGATAGGGTACCATAATCTGTGTGATTTCCCATGCAGCGACCCACTGTACCAGCTCAAATGGCACTTCCCGAGAATTTCCTGGTATGGCTCACTGTCCAAGTCCCGTTTAATCAGATGGACACGTTAATCTGCCCTCCCAAATCTCAGATTGAAGGTTTAACAGGGCACCCAGACCAGTGAGTTTTTTGCGTGGTTCCGCTGTGCAGCAGCACTGGCAAAAACACCCGCTCAAGCCAAAACAGCTGCGCTGGTGTCCCCTGTCCCTCCTACACCTGGCAATTTCCCTGTTCTGTGGGCAAGAAAGATCCGTATGAAAATGCGGCTAGGAGTCACCCTCTGTGCCTTTACTGAGAGCTGAAATCCTGAGTTGTTTCTTCCACACCATTTTGAAAATCCTCATGGCTATATTAATTAGATTCCTTACTATCCCACAGGTGTGTATTATTCACTGAGGCTGTAAATGAGTGTCTACATTAAATAGATTCCTGACTACTCCACATTATTCTGTGACACTCCAAATGACAGGCCACATGAAAAAGACTCCTGACTATTGCACAGGTGTGCATTATTCAGTGATATTCTGATTGAGAGAATAAAACAGAATCCTGACTATTTCCCCAGGTGTGTACATTTAATGAGGCTCTCAATGAGTGGCAACAGGAAAGAAACTTCTGATTATTCAACAGGTGTGCATTATTCAGTGATTCTTTGAATGATTGGCCATAAGAAATAGACTCCACACTATATCACAAGTATGAAATATTCAGTGAGGCTGTGAAAAAGTGGCCCTATGAAACAGATTTCTTATTACTTCACATGTGTGTATTACTCACTGATTGTCTGAATGACAAGACATATAACATAAACTCCTCATTATTCTTCATGTGGGCATCATTCAAACAGGTTCTGTATGAGCGTTCATACAAAATGGACTCCTGACACTTTTGCAGGTGTCTATTATTCAGTGATTCCCAAAATGAGAGGTCATATGAAATAGACTCCTGTGTATCACCTTGCTGTGTATCATTCAGGGAGGCACTTAATTCATGGCTAACTTAAAAAGCATCCTGACTAATCTATAGAATTTCATTATTCACTGAAGCTCGGGATGAGAGGCTATATAAAATAGACACCTGAATATTGCGAAGTTGTGAATTTTTTAATAAGCCTCCGAGTGAGTGGTAGTATGGAATAGAATCCTGATAGTTTCCCAGATGTCTTTCATTCAGTGAGGCACTGAATTAATGGCCATATGAAAAAGGCTGTAGACTATTACCCTGGTGTGCAATATTCACTGAGGCTCTAAATCAGTGGCTATATGAAGTAGACTCTTTACTCTTTCCCAGCTGTGTATTATTGAATGAGACTCTGAATAAGTGGGCATAAAAAAGAGACCCCTGTCTATTGCTGAGATTTGCATTAGTTATAGAGACTCTGAATGTGTAGCCATTTGAAGTAGACTCTTGACTATTTCCCCAGGTGAATTATTCACTGAGGCCCTGAATGAGTGGCCATATATAAGAGATTTCTGACTATTCAGATATACATATTATTCACTGAAACACTGAAAGAGTGGCCATATGGAATAAACCACATTTTACTCTGTGGGTGTGCATTATTTCTCGATTCTCCAAAGAACCTCCATATGAAATAGACTAGTGATTATTCCCCGCATATGCAGTATTTGAAAATGTTCTCTATGAGTGTCCATATCAAATAGTCTCCTATCACTCGTGTGTGTATCATTCAGGAAGGTGCTTAATTTGTGGCTATCTTAAATAGGGTCCTCACTACTCCTCAACTGTTTCTCTGTTTCTTATGCACTGAAGCTCTGAATAAAAGGCCATAGGAAATAGACTCCTTACTACTTCCCAGTTTTGCATTACTTTGTAATGCTGTGATTGAATGGCCATATGGCATGGACTCTGACTATTGCCCAGGTGTGTATCATTCAGTGAGCTTCTGAACGAGTGACAATATAAACTAGACTCCTGACTTAATTCTCCTGACTATTTCTCAGCTGTGCATTTTTTTACTGAGGCACTGGGTGAACAATCATATCAAATAGACTCCAGACTATTCCCCAGGTGTGCATTATTCAGTGAGTCTCTGAATAAGTGGCTATATACAATATAATTTTGAGTATTCCCCAGGTATATATGATTCTTCACTGAGGTTCTGAATGAGTGGCCATATGAAATGCACTCCTGACTTTTCCATAGGTCTGTATTATTCTGTGAGGCTCTGAATAAGAGGCAATAGAAAAGAGACTCCTGAATAATTCTCAGGCATGCATTTTTAGGTTCGGCTCCAAATGAGTGGCTATACGAAGTAGAATCCTGACTTTCCCCAAGGTGTATGTTATTCAGTGTGGCTCTGAATATGTGGCTATATATAATAGAATTCTGACTAAAATACAGGTGTTCCTTATTCAGTTAAGTTCCGAAGGTGTGGCCATATGTAACAGGGTCCTGAGTATTCTCCAGGTATGCATTATTCACTGAGGCTCTGAAAATTGGGCCATATAAAATAGTCTCCTGACTAGACCACAAGTGTGTATTATTTAATGAGGCTTTGAGTTAGTAACCATAGGAAATAGATATCTGACTATTCCCCGGGTGTGTATTATTGACTCAGGTTCTAAATATGTGGGCATATGGAATAGACTACTGACTATTCCAAAGTTGTGCGTTGCTCACTCTGGCTTTGATTTTGTGGCCATATAAAATAGGCTAATGTCTATCTCACACGTGTGCATTATTCACTGAGGCTGTAAATGAGTGGCTCTATAAAGTAGACTCTTAACACTTCTCCAAGTTTGTATTACTCAGTGAGGCTCTCCTTGTGTGATCATATGAAACAGGATGCTGTCTATCCCAAATATTTGTATTATTTAGTGAATCTCTAAATGAGTGGCTATATAAAATAGAATGCTGAGTACTGTACTTATGTGCAATACTCACTGAGGCTATTAGTCAGTGGCCATATGAAATGGAATCTTGACTATTCCACAGGTATACATTATTCACTGAGGCTCTAAATGACTGTTCATATGACATAGCCTCCTGATTACTGACCATATGTACATTACTCAATGAGGCTCTTAAACAATGGTCATATGAAACAGAATCCTGACTATTTCCTTGGTGTGCATTATTAAGTAATGCACTTATTGAATGGCCATATGTCATAGACTCTAACTAGTCCACAGGTGTGTATCATTCACTGAGTTTCTGAATAAGTGGTTACATGAAATAGTCTCCTGACTATTCCCTAGGTGTTTGTTACTTAGTAAGGTATGGACGATTGGCTACAAGAAATTGTCTGTTGACTATTTCTCACGTGTGCATTTTCCACTGAGGCACAAAATGAACCATCATATCAAATAGACTCTAGACTATTTCGCATGTGTGCACTATTCCTTGAGTCTCTGAATGAGTGACCATATGAAATAGACTCCTGAGTATTCCCCAGGTATGTATGATTCAATGATGCTCTGAATGAGTGGCCATGTGAAATACACTCCTGACATTTCCATAGATGTGTATTTTTCAATGAGACTCTGAATGAGTGTCCATAGGAAACAGAATCCTGAATAATTGCAGAAGTGTATTTTTAGTTTGGGCTCTGAAAGAGTGTCTATATAAAATAGAAACTTGACTTTTTCATACATGTTCATTATTCAGTAAAGTTCTAAATGAGAGGCCATATGTAATAGTGTCCTGAGTATGCCCCAGTATGCATTAGTCACTGAGGCTCTAAATGTTTGGCCATGTGAATTAGCCTTCTGACTATTCTACAGGTGTGTAATATTTAATGAGGCTTTGAGTGAGTGATTAGATGAAATATATTTCTAACTATTCGTAAGGTGTGTCTTACTGACTGAGACACTGATTAGGTGGTCATATGGAATAGAATCCTCTGTATTCCAAAGTTGTGCATTACTCATTCAGGCTTTGATTTTGTGGCCATACAAAATAGGCCAGTGTCTGTTCCACAGGTGTGCATTTTTCACTGAGGCTCTAAATCACTGGCTATATAAAGTAAACACTTAACTCTTTTCCAGGACTATATTATTGAATGAGACTGAATAAGTGGGCATAAGGAAGAGACTCCTGACTATTCCCTAGTTGTGCATTATATACAAAGACTCTCAATGTGCGGCCATATAAATTAGACACTCGACTATTTCCCACGGGTGTATTATTCACTGAAGTCCTGAACGAGTGGCCACATGAAAGAGATTCCTGGCTATTCCAGATATATATACTATATATATATATATATATATATATATATATATATATATATATATATCACTGAAACACAGAAAGGGTGGCCATATGAAATAGACTCGATTTTACTCTACAGTTGTGCGTTATTCATTGATTCTCTAAAGGAATCTCCATATGAAATAGACTAGTGATTATTCTTCACATGTGCATTATTTAAAGAGATTCTGTATAAGTGTCCCTATCAAATAGACTCCTGACTGTCACCCAGGTGTGTATTATTCAGGGAGGAGCTCAATTTGTGTCTATCTTAAATAGGGTCCTGACTACTCCACAGGTGTTCATTATTCACTGAAGCTCTGAATGAGAGGCCATATGAAATAGACTCTTGACTGTGGCCCCATTGTGCATCATTCAGTAAGGCTCTGAATGAGTGGTCCTATAAAATAGAATTCTGACAATTCCCTTGTGTGTATCATTCAGTGAGATACTGAATCAGCGGTCATATTAAACAGGATTCTGACTATTACCATGGTATGCATTATTCACTGAGGCTCTTAGTGGCCATATGAAATTGACTCCTAATATTCACTGAGTTTTTCTCATGTGTGCATTATTCAATGATTCTCTGAGTGGCCATATAAAATAGATTTTTGACTATTCTTTAGTAGTGTATTATTTCTTGGGGTTCCTAATGAGTCGCCACATGAAAAAGACTTCTGATTATTCCAAAGGTATGTAACATTCAGAAAATCTCAGAAATGAAGGGTGATATGAATTAGTATCCTCAGTACTCCTCAGACATGCGTTATTCACCGAGGCTCATAGTGAGTGTTCATATTAAACAGAATCATGACTATTCACAAGCTGTGTATCATTTAGTGAGGCTCTGAATGATTCGCCATATGAGAAAGGCTCCTGAGCACTAAACATCTGTGAATTATTCACTGAGCCTCTGAATGATTGGCCATGTAAAATACACTCCTGACTTTTTCCCAGTTGTGTACTATTCCTTGAGGCTCGAAATGAGTGGCCATATGAATCAGACCCCTCAGTACTCAACAGACGTGCATTATTCACTGAGCAGCTGAATGAGAAAGTATAAGCAATAGATTCCTGATTATTTCCCCGGTGTGAACTATTCACTGAGGCTCTGAATATGTGGCCATTTGGAATAGATTCCTCACTATTTCTTAAGTTTGTGTTCTTCACAGAGTCTCTGAATGCATTGCCATTCCAAATAGACTCTTGAGAATTCTCCAGGTGTGCATTATTCCGTGAGTCTCTGAATGAGAGGCAACATGAAATAAACTCCTCACTGTTTGGTAGGTGTGTATTATTCACTGAGGCTCTGAAAGAGTGACCTAATGAAATAGATTCCTGACTATTCTACAGGTGTGCATTATTCAGTGAGGCACTCATTCATTGACCATATGAAACTTCTCTGACTATTCCCCAGGTGTGTATCACTCAGGGAGGCACTGAGAGAGTGGCCATATAAAATAAACTCTTGACTATTCCCCAAGTGTGCATTATTTACGAAGGCTCTGAATGAGTAATCATACAAAATAGACACTTGACTATTCCCCAAGTGTGTATTATTCAATGAGGCTGTGAATGCCTTGCCATATGAAATAGACTCCTGACTGTTCCACAGTTGCATATTTTTCACTGAGGCTACAAATGAGTGTCCAAATGAAATAGACTCCTGGATGCTCCACAGGTGTGCATTGTTCATCGAGGCTCTGAATGAATATCCATCGGAAATAGACTCCAAATAATTCTCCAGGTGTGTATTATCCAGTGAGGCCAGAATATGTGACCATATTAATTAGATTCCTTACTATTTCACAGGCGTGTATTATTCACTGAGGGTCTCAATGTGTCTACATAAAATAGACTCCTAAATACTCCACGTTATTCAGTGACACTCCGAATGAGAGGGCACATGAAAAAGATTTCTTACTATTTCAGAGGTGTTCATTATTCAGTGAGACTCTGAATGTGGAAATAAAACAGAATCCTGACTATTTCCCCGGGTGTGTACATTTAGTGATGCCCTCAATGAGTGGCCATATGGAAGAGACTTCTGATTATTTCACAGGTGTGCATTATTCAGTGATTCTCTGAATGAGTTGCCATAAAAAATAGACTCCAGACTATATCACAAATGCGCAATATTCAGCGAGGCTGTGAAAGAGTGGCCATATGAAACAGACTTCTTATTACTCCACATGTGCGTTATTCTCCGTTTGTCTAAATGAGTAGCCATATGACATAGACTCCTAATTATTCTCCATGTGTGCATTATTCAAACAGGTTCTGTATGAGTGTCCATATCAAATAGACTCCTGACCCTCTCCTGGTTTGTATTACTCAGTGATTACCAGAATGAGAGGTCATATAAAATAGAGTTTTGACAATCACCCTGGTGTGTATTATTCATGAAGGCACTTAATTCGTGGCTATCTTAAACAACGTCCTAATTACTCCATATAGGTTCATTATTGAGTGAAGCACTGAATGAGAGGCCATATAAAATGGACACCTGACTATTGGTCCATTGTGAATTATTCAATATGCTTCTAAATGTATGGTAGTATGGAATAGAATCCTGATGATTCCCCAGGTGCATATCATGCATTGAGGCACCGAATGAATGGCCATATAAAAAAGGCTTCAGACTATTACCCTGGTGTGCATTATTCACTGAGGCTCTAAATGAGTGGCTACATGAAGTAGACACTTAACTCTTCCCCAGGTGTGTAATATTGAATGAGACTCTGACTAAGTGGGCATAAAAAAGACTTCTGTCTATTGCCCAGGTGTGCATTATTTACAGAGACTCTGAATGTGTAGCCATTTAAAGTAGACCCTTGACTATTTCTGAGGGATGTATTATTTTCTCAGAGGCCCTGAATGACTGGTCGTATGAAAGAGATTCCCGACTATTCAAATATACATATTATTCACTGAAACACTGAAAGAGTGGCCTCATAAAATACATGCCAGTTTACTCCACAGGTGTGCGTTATTTCTTTACTCTCCAAACAAATCACCATATTTAACAGACTAGTGATTATTCCCCACATGAGCAGTATTTGAAAAGGTTCTCTATGAGTTTCCATATCAAATAGTCTCATGACTATCACTCATGTTTGTATCATTCACGGAGCTGCCTTATTTGGGGCTACCTTAAATAGGGTCCTGACTACTCCACAGCTGTTTATTATGCACTGAAGCTCTGAATGAGAGGCCATATAAAATAGACTCCTTATTATTGCCCCATTGTGCATTTTTCAGTAATGCTGTGATTGACTGGCCATGTGGCATGGACTCTGAGTATTCTCCAGGTGGGTATTATTCAGTGAGTTTATGAATGAGTGACCATGTAAAATAGACTCCTGACATTATCCTTTTGAGTATTTCTCAGCTGTGCATTTCCCACTGAGGCACTGGGTGAATGGTCATATCAAATAGACTCCAGACTATTTCCCAGGTGTGCATTATTCAGTGAGTCTCTGAATAAGTGGCTACATATAATAGAATCCTGAGTATTCTCCAAATATATATAATTCTTCACTGAGGTTCTAAATGAGTGGCCATTTGAAAGACACTCCTGAGTTTTCCATAGGTCTGTATTATTCAGTGAGGCTCTGAAAGTGTGGCCATAAGAAAGAGACTCCTGAATACTCCTCAGGTGTGCATTTTTAGGTTCGGCTCTAAATGAGTGGCTGTACAAAATAGAATTCTGACGTTACCCAAGGTCCATGGTATTCAGTGAAGCCCTGAATATGTGGCTATAGAAAATAGAATTTTGACTTCAGTACACGTGTTTCTTATTCAGTGAAACTCTGAAAAAGAGGCCACATGTAATAGCGTCCTGTGTATTCCCCAGGGATGCATTATTCACTGAGGCTCTGAAACTTTGGCCATATGAATTAGTCTCCTGACTAGTCCACATGTGTGGATTATTTAATGAGGCTTTGAGTTAGTGATCATATGAAACAGACTTCTGACTATTCCCCAGGTGTGTATTATTACTCAGACTCTGAATATGTGGGCATATTGAATAGACTACTGACTGTTCCAAAGTTTTGAATTACTCACTTAGGATTTGATTTTCTGGCCATATATAATTAACAAGTGTCTATTACACACCTGTGCATTATTCACTGAAGCTGTAAATGAGTGGCTATGTAAAGTAGACTCCTAACTCTTCCCCAGGTTTGTATTACTCAGTGAGGCTCTCCTTGTATGATCATATCAAACAGGATGCTGTCTATCCCAAATATTTGTATTATTCAGTGAATCTCTGAATGAGTGCCTATATGAAATAGACTGCTGACATTTCCATAGATGTGTATTATTCAATGAGGCTCTGAATGAGTGGCCATAAGAAAGAGACTCCTGAATACTCGCAGGAGTGCATTTTTAGTTTTGGATCTGAAAGAGTGTTTTATGGAATTGAAACCTGACTTTCCCCCAGGTGTTCATTATTCAGTGCAGCTCTGAGTGAAAGGCCATATGTAATCGTGTCCTGAGTATGCCCCGGTATGCATTAGTCACTGAGGCTCTGACTGTTTGGCCATATGAAAAAGCCTCCTGACTATTCCTCAGGTGTGTATTATTTAATGAGGCTTTGAGTTAGTAATTAGAGGAAATGGATTCTTTACTATTCCTAAGGTGTGTATTATTGACAGAGACATTGATTAACGGGGCATATGGAATAGACTTTTCACTATTCCAAAATTGTGCATTACCCACACAGGCTTTAATTTTGTGGCCATAAAAAATAGGCTGGTGTCTTTTCCACAGGGGTGCATTATTCTCTGAGGCTCTAAATGAGTGGCTATATGAAGTAGGCTCTTAATTCTTTCTCAGGTGTTTATTATTAAATGAGACTCTGAATAAGTGGGCATAAAAAAGAGACTCCTGTCTATTGCCCAGGTGTGCATTATTTAAAGAGTCTCTGAATGTGTAGCCATTTGAAGTAGACCCTTGACTATTTCTGAGGG
>PVHO010011630.1:0-71381 GCA_004024885.1 Saguinus imperator
TTCCCCTCTCCTTTCCGCCTCTCCCCTCCTCTCTCCCTCCCCTCCCCTTTTATTTTTCTTTTCTTACTACCAATCTTTCAATAAAAATAAAAGCCTAGAACTCTATATATGTAAATGTTAACAGTGTTTATCTCTGGGTATTGGGATTACTGATCTTTAGGATTACCTTCATTTTGCATTTTCTAAAGTTTCTATAATGAATGCACATTACTTCTTAAGGAACATAGTAAATGCTGTTTTTAATAGAAAATACCGACTTGTGGCAAGTACTATCTCTTACTTACCTTTGTCTTTTTGGAACGTTGCCTTCCTCATGGAGGATGTATTAGTTAGGATAGGCTAACTGCTGTAACAAATGGTACCCTTAATATATAACAAATAAAATGCAATAATTTATTTCTACCTAGTGAATGGACAGAACACAAGATGTTCTGGTCCTTACTTTCCCCTGAATAGAACCTGCACTAACACCTGAGGCATGGACAAACCTCTCCTCCAGACCAAATTGTTTGAAATAGGCAGGGTTCCAATTTGTGATGGTCAGTTATTTTTGATGGCTTTTCTATTTCCTGAAATGTAGACAAATTTGCCTTTTGTTGCTTCATTGCGGTGGAAGAGCCCCATACCTATATGCAGAGCAGATGATAAAAGGCATCAATGTGTGTTGTAGATAAATAGTATATTAACTATGTGTAATTCCTTATGTTCAACTTAGCATTTTATGGGTAAGTTTTGTAATAAATCTTTAAAGTTTAATGCTCACTATGTCTGGTTTTGTTTGATACCACTGAAAATGCACAGGGTCAGGCAACATTCATGCTTTCCCTCCCTGGTATGTCAGGATGCCTTCTAGAGCTCTGTTTTGCAAATCATTTTGATACAGAGACTGTGGAGAAATATTCTCAGGCTTTATCACTCTGACTTAATTGAGTTTCATGATGTACATTTTTTTCTTAGTAGGATAAATTAAAAATGACTGATAAAGCTGCCTGTAAAAGCAAAATTGTTAGGTTAAACCTGCCTGGTGTATTAAATGTATTGATGAGTAATTTGGCCACCATTTTTTATCACTTTTATTAACTCTCATGTAGTTTTATTTTCAGTAACTTGCTAAATAACTGTCATTATGAACTCAGTCATATTTCTCTTTAAAATACTATTGAAAAGTCCATGAAAATGATTAAAGTGCCAATATCATCCACCTGCTTCCTGTTAGCAAGAATTGTTGGTGATTTTATGATTAGCTGGGTATATGGTTGTACTTTCTTTGTGCAACCCAGGAGGAAAGGGAACCAGTTCATCCTGGGTGAATAGAGATAATGATTGGGTTTGAAGCCATCTAAGAGGAGTAGTCTTTTGTGCATCTGTATCATGTATGTTATTGTTATGCTCTCTTTAAAACAGTTTATTGAGTATTGAGATAACAGGATACTTGAAAATTATGTGTAAAGTATAAAGAATCATGATACATGTATTGTGCCTTTCAGTCTCATCTTTGTCATTGGCCATTTGGCTTTGTAAGGATCTCGAGAACAAGGTGATTAAAGAACAGTTTAATGCATTGTCTTGCTCGCAGGTCAATATGGCATATATCTCTTCCTTAAAATAAATTAGAAATTTGTTATTACTTTACTTCTCCTTGGCTAGATATGGCACCTCATGCCTGTAATCCCAGTGCCTTAGGAGGCTGAAGCAGGAGAATGACCTGAGGTTAGGAGTTTGAGACCAGCTTGGGCAACATAGTAAGACCCTGCCTGTACCAAAAAAAAAAAAAAAAAAAAAATAGCCAGGCTTTGGTGGTTTGTTTTTTCAGTCCTAGCTACTCTGGAAGCTGAGGCAGGAGGATCCTCTGAGCCCAGGAATCTGAGGTTACAGCGAGCTATGATTGCACCACTGCATTCCAGTCTGGGTAACAGAATAAAACCTGTCTTTCAAAATAAAAAAATGAAAAAGACCATATCCAATCCATTTGTATAGCCTCCAAATCCTATTCCTTTCCACTCAGATGTAGGCATTCACACCCTAAGGGAGAAGTCATTATAGGTGCCATTCTTAGTATGTTGCCTAAATGAATTACAAGAATCATGAGATTGTTAAATAAATATAGATAGCTAATAGAAAAAGAGAAGCAGCAAGCCGACGTTTTTCATTTACTTATTCAAGAAATATTTATCAGGCATCTATTTTTGATAGGCTTTGTTCTGATTTCTGGCATAATAATGATGAAGAAATTAGACATGTCCCTTTCTGAGCTAAGAAGATAGAATTGTGCTAAGCCTCATAAGGGAAAAGTACAAGGTCCTAGTCTGGTGAACATATAACAGAAGAATCAATCATAGTCTGAAAGATGCAAGAAGGTCTTCTTGAGAAAGAAGCATTTCTGATAGAGTGGGGAGGAGGAGGGAAAAGGAGAGGAAAGATTTGTATTCCCAATCCTGGGGCAGTGGGGTGAGGAATAGCAGAAAAGACAGTCAGCACAAAGGAAGCAGAGTGGGGTCTGAGAGGTAAGGAAAAACCAGCTATTCTAGACTTTTCAGGATTCTGGACTTTGCCCTAAAAACATGGGAATCCGCTGAAGAATTTTTAAGCATTGGAGTGATAGGATTTTCATTTTAAAAACATCACAACTGATGTTTGTATGGAGAATGGACTGAAAGGGAATAAGAGCGCATGCAGGGAGCTGAGGTAGGGCTCCGACTAAGACTGGATATGCACCAGGACTAGAGTGGGAGCCCCAGTGGAGAAGAGAAGTGAAAGACTTGAGATGATTTTTGGAAGCTTCTTTTAGCCTATACTGCTATGGGCAATGCCTGCAGAGGGTGGTACAGAAGATGGCCCCCAGTGTTCTGGTTTCAGCAAATTGTATGCACAGTAGGTAATGCGATGGCGAATATTGCAGGAGAAGAAGGCTTTGTTCTGTGGATTGTTGACATATCCACGTGGAAATACCAAGTAAATATGTGAATGTTTGGAGCTGGAGGTCAGAAGAAAATTCCAGGTTACTTTTTGAGTTTGGTGGTTTTGGACACGGATGCGACATTTCTATCTCCATGAAATCACTGATTGCCTGGGAAGGTGGGAGAGTGTAAGGAAAAGTGAAGAGAGAAGGAAGCATAAGGAACAGGCACCTTTAAACGTGAAGCAGAAGAGGGGGCCGAGTGGTGGGAAAGAAGCAATTAGAAGAGTGAAAGGAAGACCCAAAAAGGATTCAGGAGGGAAGAAGTGGCTGCTGCATCTGAGTTCCTCAAACATTTTGATGGAAGAGGAGGAAGACAGAGCCCAAACCCGGGCTTTCTGAGTGCTATTGCCACACATTTTAAATGTAAAAGTGCACGTTGCAGTTAGGATCAGTGACGAGTTAGAAGGCAGTTCTGGCCAATGCCAGAGGTGGAGCCCAGACCCAGAGCAGACTGAAACACTGTTCACCACCTTCCTGGTTGTTAAGATTGGGTTTTGGTAATATTTTTATTTATCTGGATGTAAGTAGCTCAGAGATGTTTTAAGTACTCCGAGGCTTTTTTTCCCTTTGGCTGTGGGGATAAGATTGAAAAGAATGACTAACTTGAGAGATCTAGTGGATAGTTTGCATAAAGATAGGATTTTTCAAAAAAAAAATTATCAAAATTGATTAAGTGTTACTAAGGTGTGCTGAAGGTCACTCTTTTATGTGTTTTTCCCCTGAGCTAAGAATTCTTTCCTATGTACTACATAAGCCCCTTCAGTGACAAATTATTGTTCAAATTTTTCTTGGCACCCTGACTTGAGAATTAACTACTATTCATAGTTGGTACCCAGGTCTTATGAGAATACAATGCATTGTCACATAAATACTTGTGAAGTGACATCGATCAATCTAATTTAGAAAAGTATTTGAGTCAAAAGGTCCTTGAACCATGTATTAGGTTGACACAGGAGCTCCCTTTATCTGAAGCTGTGACTGAGCATTTTAATGAATGGCAGTCAAGGAATTTAAAGTTATTATCCTGATAGTAACTGCGTGCATTTTTCCTACCTATGTATATGCAGCCTTCTTATTGTCTAGGAAGCTGCTGATTTGATGCATTCATGGCTATTATTTGCATAGGGAGTCTGAACCACTGTGGGAAGAATGATTTTGAATTTCCTTTTTTCATTTATTTACTTTGGGTGCAATAATAGTATTTTCATGGAAAATTTTTTATATTGTGTTTTCCCTGATTTTAATACAGAGTAAATAAGCTAAGTGTTATATTTCTGAAAACCACACATTATAAATTTTTAAAAATGGGGGAAAAGATGAAAATGAAATAAATAGGAAGATAAGTTCTGAAACCTCCGACCCTACCTGCGGGCTCCTCCATTTAGTTGACCATGGAGAACCATAGATAACTTACTGGACCAGCTATTCTTATCTGGGACAGACCACTGGTTTGTAAAATGAGTTGCACATTAGAATGTGCAGATTCCTGGGCTAGACTCCCAGAAATAATAATTCATGTGGCCCAGGGTTTGTCCTGAGAACCTGCAGTTTTGAAAAGCTCTCCAGGTGATGTTTAGCATGCACTTAAGTCTGGGAGCTCTTGGACTTTTTTTTTTGTTTCTACTAATAAAGTTGAAGGTTGTCTGCACAGGATCAGAAGATAGATAAGAAAAGAGAGAATTAGAATTTACTGAATTTCTATTATGGGCTGAACATGTTTACGTATCTTACCTCATTTATTCCTTAACACCATCTTGCAAGGTATATAATTTTATTCCAATTTTAACCAGAGATTCAGAAAGGTTTACAAAACTTTAAAGGTCACGCAGCTGCTGGGAGGCAGAACCTTTATTTGCCTTCAGGTCATCTGATCTGCTGTATTAGAACCATGACAAGGCTGGGAACAAGAAGGTCTGGATAGAATTCTGGTCTTGAGTGAGGTCCTCTTGCCCTCTCTGCCATCATGGGCACTTATTGCTAAAGGTAGACCTTCATGTTTATTTTCAAAGAGTGCATAAGGGTAGACAAGTTGGGAGGACTGCATGTGTTTTGAGAGTAGTAAAATCAGATCCACTTGCACAAAACTATGTCTTCAATAGTTTATAGTGAACATGCCACGTTATTGTAACCAGAATTGACATTGTACCTCTAAAAGGCCTATGCTGACAGGCTCATTGTCTGAATGAGGAAACAGCACAAATCACAAAATTACATTTCTTCAGGAAGGAAATGAGACATGGTGGTGTTTAGTCGGGAAAACCTGGCTTCAGGGTGGACTTGGGACATGAATTAAGGGTCAGGCCTTGGCTCCTACCTCTCACTCTGTCACTCATGACCTTGGGAACTCCATATTTCTAAACTTTGTTTTTAGTTTTCTCTTTGTAAAATGAGAATGATGTGTCTCTCTCGGATCAGTGAGTGCCAGCTGAGATCATGTCTGTAGAGCACTTAGGCTCTGGTAAGTGCCTTCATTATTTGTTTTGAGACAGATTCTTGCTCTGTTGCTCAGGCTGGAGTGGAGTGGCACCATCACGGCTCACTGCAACCTCCATCTCCCTGGTTCAAGCGAATCTCATGCCTCAGCCTCCTGAGTAGCTGGGATTACAGGCATGCACTAACATGCCTGGATAATTTTTGTATTTTTGTAGAGACAATGTTTCACTATGTTGGCCAGGCTGGTCTTGAACCCCTAACCTCAATCAATCTGCATGCCTTGGTCTCCCAAAGTGCTGGATGACAGGTGTGAGCCACTGCACCCAGCCACAGTAAGTGCCTTTTTAATGTTAATCAGGAGAGGGAAGGGCGGGTGACTCTGCAGCAGGATTCAGTGGAGCTGGGGATACGAATTAACGATAGAAACAGAATCGAAGATGAATCTCGACTACTTGATTGCTAGGCTCTTCATTCTCTTAGGAACCCAGCGGTTCTCCTAACATGCATTCCGAAGGTCCTTTGACCGAGTTCTGCTGCACGTGCGGGTCATCAGTGTTGTGCCACCCCGGTGCTCATTAGGACTACAAATTGCCAGGTCACCTGCAGAGCTACCACTCTCCAGGAGTTTCTCATGCTCACTGCAGTTTGAGAAGCACCACTTTAACAGGCAACCTCCTTCAGGGTGAATCATGTCTGGAGAAGTTGCTCGGTCAGAGTCCAGGCTCAGCCGTGCTGGCTCTGCAGCGAGGGTTCCTTCACCAGAACACCATGCATTTGTGGTGGGAGCAGCAGCAGGTGGGAGACACTGAGTGGAAACAAGAGGAGCTAGAGAGGGAGAGAGAGAGAAAAAGAAAAACTTTCCCAGAAAAGATAAATGATAGCATGACCTATCCAAATGGACTTTGGGAGATGGCACCACAAATGAGCAATAATGAAATACCAAGGAAGGAGACTCCTTAGAAGAGCATCTGGGAACCATGCACCTCGTGACAAGAGGTGATGCAGGGAAGGGGGTGAGAGTGTGAACTGAGTCTCCCCAAGGCAGGACAGGGGACACCTCCTCTCTAAACTTCATGCTGAGCCTGACCCTCACCAGCAACAGATTGGGTAGGAGCTTTTGGGGCAGGTAATTGAAATGACCTTGTTAGCAGAATGACTCTGAAGGGAACCTTCTAGCAAACACAGGAAAAAAAAAATCTGCCCGATTCCACTTGCTTAACTGGAGGGTCTTGTGGTTGCCTAAACATTTTGGGCTCAGGGATTTGGAAAGATTTCTTGTCTCACTGCATGCTCTGTGGAATCAGGCCGAGGGCAGAATTTTTGCATTTAGAATATCTTCGGGGACTGGGCAAAATGAAAACCAAGTTTTTGTAGCTACCAAAAAGTGGACACACTTCTGCTTTCTGTCTTCTCCCTACGGACTTGGGTGTATGTGGTGTGCTTGCTCTGTGCTAAGCCCTTCCTGTGTCTTGCCTCACTAAATCTTGACAATAACCCCAGGGACTGGCATCATTATACTCATTTTACAGATGTAACTGTCTCAGAGCAGTTGTGGAATTTGCCCAAGACACACAGCTAAGTGAGGGGTGAAGCTGGAATTCAGAACCAAGTTTGGTTTATTAGAAAGTTTCCTTATATACTACATGCAGACATGAAATACAATATATGTGACAACTATTATAATGTAAATAATAAAAGTAACAGGATTTTCTCCTTGCCCTCTCTAATTCAGTAAGTACTTGTTGATTATTTACTGCTTCTGGTATGCTATGATTGATTGCTGTTATGTGGGTTAAGGGGAAGTTTGAGGAATTTATAATACAGCTGGGGAGAGAAGACATATTCATGCTTGACCGGGATTAAGCCCTCACATCCCACAGGTGTTTAGACAAAGGCAAAGGCACCCCTGCTGGGGCACATCAGGGAAATCTCTATGGAAGATACAGATTTGACATAGCACTTTCTGGGTAGATAGGATTGTGTTTCATTTTGTTTGCAGTGTGTGTTAAAACTGCAGGGTGTGTTAAAATCGTTTGCAGAAGCAGGTTGCATATGTTACTTGTTTTGATTTGGAAAAACAATTGAAACAGGGAGGGTCTTATCATTTGTGGCATCTTTGGATAACGTCTGTATTAACAAAACTCAGGCTTAACAGCTTGGAGATAATAAAATTCTCACTAAAGAAATTCACTAAATGGAAGAGAATTTATTTCTGGTTTTCTTTTGGATGTAGACATGTATATCAACATTTTTCCTTGGAAGAAGTGTAATTTCTTTTTTAGTAGGAGAAAATAGAATTACATTCTGGCTTAAATTCTATTATTAGAAACACTTGTTTTTATCTTGAGGTTTTCTTATATACTGTTGGGAGTCTGTAGTGGTATAGTCATCTTCTATGTTATTTGGTCATCATTTCTTTTAAATTCACATTTCTGGTCTCATTTATAATTGTTTTTGCATTTTTCATTGCTAACATTTAATATTGACCACCATTAAAGCTATTGCTGTACCTAAGTATATTATAAATTTTTCTGACATGTTATTGCTTCTGGATTATAAACTGGAAAGTAATTAAGATTCTTGTTCTTGTTGTAATGCTATTATGGTAACGATTTAGTATTTTCCCAAACAGCTTATGTAACATACTCTTTTTCCATATTTGTATGTTTCTTTGTTTGCCGGACAGGATATTTTAATGGTTACCTCTAAACGGAATAAACTCATGGAGCTGTTGATTTGAGAAATCCTTCTACAATGTCTTATTAATCTATTTAGCTCCCAGACATTTCTTAGCAAATCAAAGGAATTTTCCAGCCACTCCCAGAGGTCTGACCGCCTTTTATCTGTCTTAATGAAAGTAATTAAAATTCCTCAGCTTATAAGGGTCTGGTCCTGGACCTAGGTGAATTAGTTCCTAGCAGAATCTGAAAGAGGACTGCAAACAAGCCACATTTATTTCTAAATCTTTAACCTTATATTTCAGTAGGTGCTGATTTAGGTAGTTCCTGCAATGTGAGGACAAACTTAGGTTGCCAGTATTTTAGGGAAATACAGGTTCTTCTTTTATAAACTCTGATGATTATTCTGATTCTTGTGTTATTCATTCGAAATGAATCTGCAATACACACACTTTGTGTGTATATAGAAATGAAGCAAATACGTCTCTAACCAATTAACCAGTTGTGTCCTTGATTTCTACTGATAGTTTTATAGCAAATTACTTTATACAAAGTTATTAATTAAATGCTCTGTAATGATATTGTCTAAACAATGTCCTCTGTTGTCTACAGTTTAAATCCTCAACAAAATATTAAAAGTGACTGAAAAAGTCTTTGATATAGCATCACTTAGGATCTCCATGTATGTAGTTGTTTATTGAATAAATATGCTTTGAGCACTTACTATGAGCCAAACACTGGTCTAGGTGTTACAGAGACAGTGCTGAAGGAGGATCTTGCCAGGATGCTGCATATTCCTATGTACAATCTGTCAGCTTAGCTAGTCTCTTAAAGGCCATCTTTTCCTCAAAGTAGTTTCTGAAATGAAAAGGAAAAGAGTCATTGAAGGATTTAATCTGAGTTCTAGTCTTTTCCCTGACCACACAATGGGCCTCAGGGAGAAAAAGGAACAATAACAACAATAACTTACTAGAGCAAAATGACTTCCCATTATAGGACATGGTCTGGCACTTCCAAGATAAATGAAGCTGTAAAGTTAAGTTGTACAATTAATGGACAGAGACAGGTAATTTGTGGGCATGGAGGAGGTTTCCAAATATTCACAGCAGTGAGTGATCAAGAGCTCTAAGTACCATTTATGCACTTCTTTTCCTGTACATTTTACATTAAGAAAAAAACCATATAGGTTGATGTTAAGCAGCTAACTGAAAATGAACTGTCCTTAAAACAAAATGAACAAACAAAAACTACGGCACTTTTTCTGATGAATGAAGGACTATGAGAAAGCTATAATGGGTTTAGCCAATGGAGTTTGCAGCATTGTTTTAAAAAGATGAAGAAAAGAATGTTGAAGTCTTTGCTTTTCCAATGCCTACCAGGTGCACCTGCCATTCCTGCATTTCTGGGTTTTGCTTTTGTTCATCGCTAGCTCTCATTTAGTCTGCAAGTGTCTGAGTATCTTTCATGTTCCAGGACCTGTTTATGCGAGGTTGATGCAATGGTAAATAAGTCAAGGTCCTCATCTTTCTGGCCACATCCTATCAAATGAATAGGTGCTAGTAGAGCCTTGCTGTGTGTCTTGTATAAGATTTCACCACCTCCACTTGGATGAAATACATTTGTGAATGTTAAAAGTGCTTGTAGATCTGAGAAAAAAAAATACCAAGATCTTATTGTTGGGATGAGGAAGAGTAAATAGGAAAATAGGAAATTCTTTGGGTTCCTCTTCTCCTCATCCTCCTTACAACTCTTCCCGATTATAAGATATCTAGTCCTATGGTTGACCAGGCTATTATTTATTGGGCCCTTCTTTCCATGCCTGTGGCCAAGCCCTGCCTGGGCTTGTATTACCAGGGATGGCCCAACATGCTCCTTGCCTACTATTCACAGAAGGCTCTCTTGTCTTCCCTACTCATTATGTGGATGGAACACCCAGGCAATGGGATACCAGGGGTCTGTGCGTGTTGCCTGTGTCAGTGTTCTGAGAAGCTCCATGAGACTGGTTTGGTGTAAGGGCTGTCTGTCTGCTGCACAAACCCAGAATAAATTGGATTGGAAAAGTAGGAAACCTCATGTAGCTTTCATGACTAAACTTTGTATGCCCAAGCACTGTTTACCAAAGAAGTTCTGGATTTAGAAGTAGTTAAATATTCAAAACATATCCAACTATTTATGAAAATGATGCTTATTGTTCTGTGTTTATTTCTCTCAGCAGGGAAGCCCAGAGAGTAGGGGAGATGAGGAGTAGGTTGTGGAATCAACACCCTTTCCCTGCTTCCAAATCTGCCCAAGGAGGGTCCAGTCTTTGTTGAGTGCCCATTATGCATTTAGCTGTGGGTGAGGGCATATGTGTGTCTTATATTCCTGCTTACATTATGGATAGAAGATTGAAAGTCAACTTCTTTGGGTGTCCACTGTACCCCAAAGTATATTTTATGTAAAGCATTAATAATTGTGCTTTTTTCTCCAAATGGGGGAAATAGTCAGGACAAGGACACTAATCATGGGTTTCTGTGATTGCACACATTTGGGCATTTTCCCTTTTGCTCTTCTGCCTCTTCTGGAGGATGTTCTAACCATCTTGTAGAGTTTGGAGTCAGCTGTTATGGGGCAGAGGGCTGGGTTATGCCCAGTTAATGGGCAGGCGTGTAGATTTTACCTTGCTTTTGAGTAGGTGAGGGATTCTCCCAAGTACTCTTCTACTTCCTCTGTGGTTGATTTTCTTCTCCCATTCTTCTATTCTTTTCCATCTTTGGAGCTATGAATCAGGGTAGGAGAGTACTGCAGGTTGCTATTATAATAGCAAAAAAATTAGAGAGAAAGCAAAGAGAGTAGGTACCAAACTTTTCACCAACGATATGCCCTCTTCATCATTCCCTTCCTTCCTTCTGCAACAGGGAGAGGCAGGCACCAGTAGATTCCTTCGTAGTCAAGACTTAACATAATTAAAAATTCTTCCTAAAGGAAGAAGCTATCAATTAGCTAATTATAGTTTTCCTATTTCAAATCTGTTGGACTTCTTTGAAGACTGGATGATTTAGATGAGTAGGGAAGGGCTTACCTGTGTGGAGGGAAGCAGGCAGTAGCTTGGAGTGGGAGGAAGGTTGGAAATATGAGTGAGAGAAAACATCATTGATAGTGAAAGGTTGCAGAGAAGTTGCCCAAGAACTTATTCAGAGCCAGATGAAGGAGTTGGTCTACTGATTCTCAAGAAGAATTGAGAGTTCTTGCAGCAATTGTTATTATCTGTTTTTGTAACGTCTCTATAACCTCTTGTAAGGGTAATCAGTTTACCTGATACTTGATTTCCATTTACCATTATAATATAAAAATAAATTGTTTTATTAGATTCTTTGAACAAAGGGGCAAGACAGGAAAGGAGGAACAGTGTGTAGAGGGGGATGGCGGTTGATCTGCAAAATCGGGCATGGCAATTCTGAACTTTTATTGGAGGGGAAAAAGTAACGAGCCACGGTTAACTGGCAAAACTCAATCATATTACAGGTTAATCAAGGTCATAGACTGTGTGCTTGGGACTGTGGAAGGTAAAGTGATATGGAAAGCATGGTCAATGACCAGTCAGCTTGTAAGCTCCATGTGGAGGCACCTGGACCATGGAAAATAACTATCCCACAGGATTATTTTTGGTAAAATGTCAAATGAACAGGTTATAGATATAAATGACTTAAGGATTTGAGGGCAGTAGAGCTCACTTCTACTGGAAGTGTGAGAATAAGCTTTTGTTAAGGGGAATAGGTTGGATGTGGGCCTCCAAGGGTGGATGGACAGAGAGTTGTCATCAGACATGAGTATGGGGTGCTGGGTTGGGCATTTACACATCACAGTGTGGATACAACATCCTGGAAATACTTTATCACTCCCATTTTATAGTAAGAAAACATAGGCTCAGAATGTATAAATATATAACCAAACTTCCTCAACCATTGACAGGACACATCATGGCTGGATTTCAAACTTAAAGCCTTTGGCTCCAAACCCATCCTATTCCAGTACTAGCTTGCCTTTATGACGTTCTCTGCACAGACATGCTCTGAGAACAAGAAAGCAAGTATTTTGCACCCAGGATGGAAAACACAACATTTTGGTGATGGTACAGGTCATTCGGGAAAAAATAAGTGATGAGTTTGGAAAAGGGATCTAGGGTTGGAAAAAATAATCTGGAGCCATAGAAGGGAATCCAGGCAGAGAAGGAGGTCAGCTGAACTATGTTTTAGAGAGAAGAACTACAAAAGGAATGATTTTGTAGATATGGCAAAAAGGTTTATTTAACTTGTAGCATTTTAAACTTGATTACTTTTAGCCTAGATCTGCATCTGAAAATCAATGATTTACATAGTCAACCTTTATGAAAGTTTTCTTTGATTAGTCAACCTAGAAAAGCATAGGCTTTACTTTTTAAACTTTTTATTTCTCGTGGTTGTGTTTTGTTGCATTGTGTTCATCCTGGATGCATTAATGAAGTGGCATGATATGACCCAGGGCTCTCATCTGTTTAATTTTGCTAATTTGCTCCATTTTCAATTGAGTTTCCTTGGCTGCAGGGGCAGCAGCCGAGCATGAACACTGCTGAAAGGAATTTCAGTTACACCTCTAGTGCCACCTCTGGGGCCCCTGGATAATTTTCTTATTGTCTTTTTGCCATTTGGGAACAAGGCCACGTTGTTTACAATTGAAAGATAGTTTTTAAATGTGCCTCCTACCGTGTTTTTATAGAAAGAGAGCCTCTTTTCCTGGAAAATAAAACACCATTGATTGAACCAACAGCCCTTCGAAAGGACTTTAATTACTGCATTAATTACAAACTTCGGGATAAACCAGGGCCCAGTAGTAGTGAGCCATGAGCAGATTTCTGAGCTGCTTTAAAGAAAATGTTAAAAGCCTTTTAGATTTAAGAGGCTGGAATTGAGAGACTGAGGTGGACACATGGGAGACATTACTTTCTTCAAGCTATAAGTTTTGCATTGAAACAATCCCCTTCCTTCTCTGATTTGTGATTCTTTGGAAAGCTCCAGTGACTGATTGCTCCAAGGCCTCAACATTTTCTAGCTGACATTGAAGAGAGAGAGGAAAGTGGGGAGGCGGTCTAAATGTCATAGAGTAGAACTCCAAAAAAATAGGTCACTAGGAAAAAAAAATACTCTTGAAATAATCCTTTAACGTGATCATCTTCAAAATGCTCTTTTTATTCTAAAGAAAAAGAAGAAAGAAAAAGGCAAACCATTTCTTTCTCTGGCAAAATGTATACTGGTGTGCTTTCATTCAGTTACTTCGATAGTATGTAGTATATAGAATCTTCTGGTAGTTCCCAAACCCATACTCACATTGTGATAATGTGCCCAATGGGTTGGTTACTGGGCACATTATCACAATGTGAGTATGGGTTTGGGAACTACCAGAAGATTCTCCAAGTCACTATGATATCTTTCCCAGAGAAAATAACTCATTAAATACTGAAGTGACAAGATGAAATTGAATGCTCCATCTCAGTGGTTTATTCAGAATGGGGTCTTCCATTTCATGCTTCTGACAGGTTTCTGCCACATGTGGCATTTCTGGCAGGTCTGAGGGTGGGTTTCACGTTCTAAAATGAAACTGGCAGTTGCACATGTTTCCCTGGTTTACAACTTTTTAGCACTTATTATGTGCCTAAAAGTGCTCTAAAACCATTAACATGTTAACTCATTTAATCCTTACAACCATTTTATGAGGCAGGAACTATTATAACTATTTAGCAGGTGAGGAAACTGAGCCTAAGCAAGGGCATGATGGAGAGCAGGCTGTCTGGCTCCAGTGTCTACTTAATTCTAACCAAGCACTGGAGAAGACAAAGACATTCCTCTCCATTCATATCACCTTGAATATTCATTGACAGTTGATGATTGTTAGTCTTCCCTCTCTGCACAGACTCAATCAGTTAATCAAATACTGAATTACCAGTGTTCTAGGCACAAGATTAGGCATTAGGATATGATAAAAGATCCCCTTCCTACATTAGGAATTCCCAATCTAATATGGAAGATGGATAAGTAAATAGGGTGGCAGAGGTTGGAGCTTCTGGCTCAGATTTGGGAGGGTTCATTTATCAATTCATTATTACTATTACTATTTTTGAGGCAGAGTATTGCCCTGTTGCCCAGGCTGGAGTGTGATGGCAAAATCTTGGCTTGCCGCAACCTCTGCTTCCAGGGTTCAAGTGATTCTCCTGCCTCAGCCTCCTGAGTAGCTGGGATTACAGGTGCGGGCCACCACGCCAGAATAATATTTGTATTTTTAGTAGAAACAGGATTTCACCATGTTGGTCAGGCTGGTCTTGAACTCCTGACCTTGTGATCTGCCCACCTCCGCCTCCCAAAGTGCTGGGATTACAGGCATGAGCCACTGTGCCTGGCTCAATTCATTATTTTAACAAAATGTAGTGCTAGTATATGTCAAGCACTGTGAGTGATTCCCCCATCCCCTCTCCCTCAGTGGTTACAGTCTGATTAGCAGAGATGGACAAGCAAGCACCATGTTGCATTTTGGTGTGATAATTGCTACGATTGTGGGCAAGTGCATACAGAGATACCACATTTGTAAATGTACCAAGGGAGGTAGTGGCCTGTTCAGGGAACTGCACTGTGACTTAGCATGGCTGGAGGGTCCAGTATGAGCAGAGAGAAGGTAAGAGGTGAGGCTGCAGAAGGTCCCAGAAAGGGTTGGGAATCAAGGGCATTGTTTGCCATTTCAGAGACCCTAGACTCTCTTAAGACATTGAGAATGTTACCTTGTAACCAACATTAAGGGTTCCTTTTCCTCCAAGCTCTCAGGTCACTTTAATTGAAAAGTGGAAAACCAGAATGAAAGAGTAACCTAAAACTAAGCAATGATAGGACATTGCAAATTTCAGAAGATTGGAAATGACTGCTTTCATTTAGAGCTTGTAGCTTTTTCTCACTGGAGTTAGACTGAAGAAGAGAGGTCCATATATGTGTCTATTTCTGGGATACTGGCTCAGGAATAAAGATATTAGAAAAAATAAAGAAAATGATGGGGTTAAAAATCAACACATGTCATATTAATTTCTGATTCTTCTATTGGAAGGACGATCATATT
The DNA here is from genome assembly GCA_004024885.1 of Saguinus imperator. Taxonomy (NCBI): domain Eukaryota; kingdom Metazoa; phylum Chordata; class Mammalia; order Primates; family Cebidae; genus Saguinus; species Saguinus imperator. The sequence continues at coordinate 15,184 of PVHO010011630.1, forward strand.
TCAAGGTCAAAATATGAAGCAGTGAGATTTATAGAGAGAAAATTTATGAGTGGATATTTGAAAGCTTTCTATAAGCAAGCACTGAGAACATTGCAAAGCTACCAGATTTGTAATTTTCAAAATTACAAGGAATGTAGTAGAATTGGATAATGGGTTGTGGAACCTCTTATTCTTGGATCATTGGTTTAGATGATCCCAGATTGGCAATAATGGAAATTTATTTCAATTTTATGTCTGCTCAGTGGCTGAAATGAAGTGGGTTAATAGGTGCAGTTTTGCTTTTTGTGGAGGAATGCCCCAGTCACAGAAATCCCTAAAGTGAACTGGCCTTCTTTATATCTCCCCAGTTGTTTTTCCAGGATAAGTAGTCACAGACATCTCTTTGTCTTGGATTTCCTTTTTATTGTGTGTCAAAATGGACAGTGTACCAAGAGTACTATTCAAAAGTGTGAGACTAATCTCATTTTATTGTGAAATTCAATGGATCACAAAGTACCATGTCCCCAAACAAAAATAGATGACTGGAAAATTGAAGACTAGATATTTGGAACTGTCCGAGTGCTGGAGGAAGCTGTGGGAAGAGGTGGAGTCCTGGCTTTCTGCCATGTTACCCTAAAGTCCTTTTTATCTTTATTCTTATATTCCACCTGAGTAGTAGGTGTTATAAAATGTATCTGTTTTTTTTACAACTTTGTATATACAGTTCCTGGCATAATGCATGGCATACAGCAGGAATTCAGTAATTATTGAAAGAGTTAACGAACGATATCATCAGCACAGAATAGTTTGGCTGCTTTATGTAACATCAGGCTCCTACAGAGTGGGTATGTCTTATGGGAAGTGCTTAGGACCAGAAGTGCTTTGGATTTTTGATTTTTTGTGGAATATTTGTTTATACAGAATGAGATATAGAGGGGATGTGACCTGAATCTAAACATGAAGTTCAGTTATGTTTCATAAACACCTTCTACATGTAGCCTGAAGGTAATTTTAGGTAATATATTTTTTTTCTTTTTTTGAAACAAGGTCTCGCCCTGTGACCCCAGGCTGGGGTATAGTGGTGTGATCATGGCTCACTGCAGACTTAACCTTCTGGGCATAAGCAATCCTCCCACGCCAGCCTCCTTAGTAGATGAGTCTACAGGTCTGCACCACCACACCCACCTAATTTTTGTATTTTTTTTTTTGAAACAGAGTCTTGCTCTGTTGCCCAGGCTGGAGTGCAGTGGCACAGTCTCGGCTTACTACAACCTCCACACCCCAGGTTCAAGCTATTCTTCTGCCTCAGCCTCCCGAGTGGCTGAGATTACAGATGTGTGCCACCATGACTAATTTTTGTAAAGATGGAGTTTTGCCATGTTACCCAGGCTGGTCTCAAACTCCTGGGCTCAAGCAACCCTTCTGCCTCAGCCTCCCAAAGTTCTGGGATTATAGGTGTGAGCCACTGCACTCAGTCTTATACAGTATTTTTAATAATTTTGTGCATGAAATAAGGTTTGTGTACATTGAACTATAAGAAAAAAAGTATCACTGTCTCAGCCTCCCATGTAGACGATCTGTGGTTTTATTTGGCAACACCATTATTCTTGACTCGGAATTTATATGCTACTGATAAGCTTTGTGTTCTTATACTTACCCACACTTAAGTACTTAATAGCAAAAAATATGACGTGCATATCCGGTATGCACAGAAAAGATACATCACAGCTGAAGGAGGCTGGGAGGGGCCTTTTTCCCTTGGGGACATTGAATAAATTGTGTGTGTGCACCTGTGTTTTGATTTTAACTGGTCACATGAGGGTTGGGTGTAGAATTTTCCACTTGTGGCATCATGTTGGTGCTCAGAATTGTCATATGCTGGAGTATCTCAGGTTTCTGGTTTTCAGATGAGGGATGCTCAACACATACAGAGATAAGGAGTCTTGGTATAACCTGTGCCTGATAGAAAGGAAAATTTTAGGTCTCAGTTTTAGCTTTGGAGAAATTCAGGACTACGACATTTCTGTGTGTTTAGTTCCTTTTCATTTTTACTTTCCTACCACTCTCCCTAAGGCAGCTTTCATCTTTTTTTCTCAAAGCTCTGCAAGTCATTGAAAAAATTTTCCATGTTAATTTTTAGAAAAGAAAATTACTAAAAGTCACCCATCCAGCACTGAGTACTTGCTCACAGGGTTCACCACTGCTGTGTTCTAGTTCGTTTCCTTTCATTTTGTTCACTGGTCCATCCTGTCCAATCCCTGAGCTCCTACACTGCAAGCCTTTCTTTTTATTTTATGTTTCACCCTCTCCCAACCTGACTTTAGCCCTTCAACCAAAGATCGTTAATAAAACTTGCATTGCCATTACCTCATAGGTATTTCATTCAAATCATATTATCTGTGTATCTGAAATCAGGAAGATATCAAAAGGTGGTAAACAGGAAATGGGATTATTGGCACAAATGTACGACTGTACAGCTGAGAATCATAATTCTTTTTGATTTATTTTATTTTTTTTGTAGAAAATATACCTTCTGACAGGTGGTCAGAGAGAGGGATCTTAAGTGGTTTCATATGAATATCAAGATTGACTCCCATTATATTTTGGCACTCAGTGTTAAGTTAGTATCTCTCCAATCCTGACGGGAGGTGGTACTAGGTAGGCAGCGTCTTGAAAACCAAGAGAACCAGGGCCTTACATTCTTTCATTTTTTTTTTTTTGCAGCTTTTATTTTAGGTTCAAGGGGGTACATGAGCATGTTTGTTACATAGGTAAATTGCATATTGCAGGGGTTTGGCGAATAGATAATTTTATCACCCAGGTAATCAGCATAACACTGGATAGGTACTTTTTCAGTTCTCACCCTCCTCTCACCCTCAGTCCAAAAACAGACCCCAATGTCTATTGTTCCCATCTTTATATACAAGTGCACTGAATGTTTAGCTCCCACTTATAAATAAGAACATGCAGTATTTGGTTTTCTGTTCCTGTGTTAATTTGCCTAGGATTATGGCCTCTGCCTCCCTCTGTGTTGCTGCAAAGGCCAGGATCTCAGTCTTTTAATCACTGTTAGGAACTCAAATACACACACACACAAAATCACTTGAGTTTTGAGGGGTGTTTTCTACTAGACACTTTCCTTTGAAGTTTATATGTGAATTCCCAGAGAGAAAGTGTGTTGAGGAAGTTCATAACCTATTCTGTGTTGAGAGAAGAAGACAGGCTACCAGGGAAAAAATAGATTAAAACCTTTTTTATTTATTTCTCTTTGTCTGTTTTTAAAGTATCTGTTTTCTATAAAAACTAGCCAGGCATGGTGGCATGTGCCTGTAATCTCAGCCACTCAGGAGGCTGAGACAGGAGAATCACTTGAACCCAGGAGGTGGAGGTTGCAGTTAGCTGAGTTCGCACCACTGCACTCCAGCTTGGTCAAGACTCTGTCTCAGAAAAAAAAAATAAAAATTAAGTATCTGTTTCCATATATATACTACCAATACATCCAATCAGTTGAGGATAGAGGATTTTTGTGTAGCTGGCAAAATTACCAGGGAGAAGTGAATCATCATGTATACTTCAGCAGCAATTTGTGAATTGGTTTGTTTCTAAAGGAAGCACATGCATTTTGGGTTTCATTGTTAGTTTCACTCTTAATAGGTCTTCTTCCTTCTTAAAAACAGAGCAGAGGCAAATGCAAGTCAAGCTTTTGTTCTAACCAGTAGCTTTATAATTAATGACTTCTGTTGATTTAAGAAGCTTTCTGAACAATTCTTGGAATGCAGTGGTAGCATCATGAAAGGAGCATAGGGAACATTTTTGTGAGACAGAAGTAAGATTTCAGGAGATGGAGGAGTTCACAGACTGCCGTTAATTTTACAGGAAGAGAAAATCAGTGTCAGTAGGAAAAAAGATACATACAAGAAGATGACTTCTGGATTTGATGAACTGTTCTCAATAGCAGAAAATAGAGTTCTCAAAACATAGGTTAGGTCTCTCACAATCTATTCGAAATAAAAAAGCAATATAGAGATGAAAAGAAGAAGAGAGAAGAAGGGTTAAGATTGGCTGTCAAAATGTTACGTACAAGAATGTATTGAATGTCACTATTAGAAAAGATCTTACTGTAATTAAATTTCCTATCTATTTGGATTTGCTCATCTTAAACCTTTTTCAGTTGTCAGTGTGAGAAATGTTTCCTATCTATGTGTTTTTTCCTTCCTGTTAAGTATCAGCACAGTGTAATTCACCTTAGTTGGATGGGGTCGTACTGAGAATGTTTCCTACCTCAGCAAGCCTAATGTATGATTGCTTTTGGGGCCGATTTTCTTTTCCATTTCTACCATTAACAATGTGTTAGACACTTAGCTTGGTGGTAGACAAACCATTAGATCAATATTCCCAGAAGGCAGGCATTATTTATTCCATTAAAAAATGACATATTCATTTAACAAAGATGGAATGCAGATAGTTTCACTGAAGCCGCGAGTGTGATAAAGGCTATGGACAAAAGATTCCTGTGAAGTAACCATCTGGACCAATTTAGGTACTAGGATTTCTGAGGTTCTTAACAAGAGCTGTGCCTGCTAGCTCATATTTTAGAACCCATGTGCAGGAAAATTGAGGTTGGATTTTAAAGAGATGGCTTGTAGAACAGGAAATATGTATCTTCAGAGCAAACGATGACTTAATATTAGCTCAATAATTTGTAAGAATACTGATTTTTTTGGGTCAAATAACCTATGTATTTTCTTGAGGAAGTTAGGTTTATAAGAAAAAATTGCAATAATTAAACTGAATATACCAACAAGGAAAAATAATTTAACTATTATGATGACTCATTTAATTGGCATCCTCAGGTAATGAGGTGCCCTAGATTAATTTTCTTGAGAGCAGAAATACATCCCTTTAAATGATTAAGCATTTTATCTTAATCTTTGAAGAATATATTTCCAAGATATATATTACATTCTCTTGTGTCAAAAGTATACTTTAAAATTTATGGGGCTAGAATCATAGTCTTTTTTTTAAAAGAGTTAAAAGTCCTGGGAGATCTTGGAAAATAATATTTCCACATTGGTGTGCAACATTCTTGTCTCTGATATATGAGGTTTTGATTAGATGATAATCAAGTTTCCTTCTTGCTCTAACATTCTCTAAGTAAAAAGTCATTTATGTTTTAAATTGTAGTAATATACAATTATCAGCTAGGGTTCTTGTTAAACACTCAGATACTCAGACATCAACCCTACAGGTTCTGATTTAGTGGATTTGGAGGGAGACAAGAGAATCTGTATCATAAATATCACCTAGAGGCATTCTGATGATCTCATTATGAGAAACACTGATTCCCTTTCCACTTTTATATAACAAACGCCATTACTTTGCTGGCCAAGTGGTCCTTGAAAAGATCATTGCTGCTTTACTGTCAGTGGAATTGAGTTGTGAGGGGCTGATGAGACCCTAGTAACTACACTTCGGTAGTCTTTGCTTCCGAACTTTTTCTCAGTATTACCCGCCACTTTGTTAATGTTAGCTACTGAGGAAAACCAGATCGTCAAGCTTATTACATCAGATGCCCTGTACTTGTACGTTTAATAAGTCATTGAGTTCTACTTTTAGGCCTGGGTAGAGGCAAGGGGAGGACTTTCTATTTTCTCCCGTAGACTAAAGTGCATGCATTTAGTGGTTTTCTTGAGAACAGAAATACATCCCTTTAGCTCCAAACATTCCCTGTTTGGAGGTCTTTTACTCTTTTATCATGTTCAGGTTGTTTTAAGAAAGTCAAGTTTTCTAGAAGCGTGACACCAGAATAAGTGGCACATTACTCTATAAATACCTTAATTTTCATAGTGAGATTCACAGTCAGGGTTGTCTATGACATTAAAGCATTTTTTAAAAAAATTTAAATATACAATAAATTCTTCTTTAAAGTATACAATTCAAGGTTTTTTGGTAAAATCTGTAAATTTAGAGTTGTGCGAAACTATCACCATAATCTAATTTTAGAACATTTACATCACCCCCCAAAAGGAATCGGGTAACTTCTGTTCCTACTCCTAAATCCATTCAATCAATAATTTACTTTTTATCTCTATAGATTACCTTTTCTAGACATTTCATATGAATGAGATCATGTAGTATGTGTCCTTTTGTATCTGGCATCTTTCAGTTAGCATAAAGTTATTGAGGTTCATTCATATTTTAGCATGAATTACATTGCCAAATAATATTCTGTTGTATAGACTCACTACATTTGATTTATCCATTTACCAGTCAGTGGACATTTGGATTGTTTCTACTTTTTGATTATTATGGCTGGTGTGTTCAAATCTTTGCACAGACATATATTTTAATTCTTAACTAGTTTTACCCAGTAGTGGAAGTCTTGGGTAATATGGTGAATCTGTGTTTCAACGTAGTAGTTTCAAATGTTACAGTTCTACCTGCAATGCTTAAGGGTTTCACTTTCTCTACATCCTTGTCAATACTTATTATTATTGGATACAAGTCTCTTATTGGATATATGATTTTCAAATACTTTCTCCTAGTCAGTGGTTTGCTATTTGCTTTCTGAATTGTGTCCTCTGAAATACAGTATATTTTATTTTGATGAAGCCCAATTTATCTTTCTTCAATGGATTTTAGTACTTTTTAATAAAAAGAATCTTCAACCCAATACTCATACCTTCTTGAGGCTTACTCAAGATCACATAGGCTTTGTTTAGTATGAAGGTCTCTAGTGATACCTAACATATAGCTCCTAGTTTAAACAGATTAAAGATGAATATTCAAAGTTTTTGATATGAATTTACTGTAAAGAAAAGCTGTCAACAGTTACCCTAAAGTCTTAAAGATTACTAAAGCCATGATGGACTCAGCCACCATCATGCAGTGGCTATGTCCTTCCTAGCATCCTTTCTTCATGTTCATCTTTGTTCTCTGCAGATAAAGGGGAATGTAGGTCTTTAATTTGCCTTGTACTGTTGGGTAGCACCATCTTTTCCTGACTCCATTTTCAGGGTCTTGGGTCCGGAACCCTTCTCTGAGACTTCATGACATTGGTGGCACAGCCTGAGCTTTTACAGGTTTTAGAGTAAGATGTTAGGATAGCCGTTTACAGCCGGCTACATCTCCATTAAAAGATATAAAAAAGTGACTGAGTGCGGTAGCTCAGACCTGTAATCACAGCACTTTAGGAGGCTGAGGCAGGTGGATCACTTGAGGTCAGCAGTTCAAGACCAGCCTGGCCAAAATGGTGAAACCCCATCTATACTAAAAACAAAATTAGCTGGGCGTGGTGACATATGCCTGTAATCCCAGCTAACTGGGAGGCCGAGGCAGGAGAAACACTTGAACTCAGGAGTCGGAGGTTGCAATGAACTGAGATCACGCCATTGCCCTTCAGCCTGGGTGACAAGAGCAAAGCTCCATCTCAAAAAAAAAAAAAAAAAAGAAAAAAAAGAAATTTACTGCCTCAAAGTTTTGTCATAACATAAGAGCATGCTGGCTGCAGGATCCATATGCAAAGATGAGGCTTTACTGAGGGCTAAAATACTCAGTACTTCTGCCCAGTCCACTTGAGTTTATATTTGCATATCTGGTAACAGGTTATATGCAGTGTATTATTCCTAAATGTAGTAATAGCACTGTACAATTGGAAAAAAATGAGTTATAGATGACTAAATACTTTCAAAATATGATCGCATTTGATCCTCCCATCTCTGTGAAGAATTATTATTCCTCTTTTATAGGTGAAGAAAATGACTTGTCAGAAGTCATTTATTTCCAAATATAAGACTTCTGATACCAAATTTTGTGCCTTTTCTATAGTGCCATGCTTCCTCTCCAAAGTAATAAAGCTGAATTTCTGCATTTTTTAAGAAAACCACATATGATCTGTTATATTAGACCTGGGGCTAATCTATAAACAGTCACATATTTTAAATAAAATCCATTAATGATATATTCACTTTCTAAGGCTTATTTCCATCTCAGGCTTCCATTTCTGATTGTCATGTGAATTGCTGCATTTCCTGTGAAAGGAATTCCAGGCATTGGATTGTAGATGGGTAAGATTAGTGGGAGGTCTTAGAGAGTGGGGAGATCCTGAGCATGAGAACAGCCTTTTGCCACTAAGTTTATACTGTGCTCAAAACTAGTCTGAATAGTTTTAGGCTGCCTAGGGTCCCAAGAAGACTTTATGCCTCCCCATAGTAAATTTTGGGTCCCTAAAGACCCAAGAATATTTCCACGTGATCACAGCTTGACCCCAATTTCTGGATGCTTCCTGCCTTTCTTTAATCCTTGCCAACTTTCTTCACCAAGATTTCCTCTTGTCAGGGACAGAGGCCATTCTTATGATCTCTTTATTTCCCAATTCATTCGCTTGAGCTTAGACCATTTAGGGTGGACAGTGGTTCTTACAGTGTGAACCACTCATCAGCAGCAACAGCTTGTTAAAAATGCAAATTCAGGGCCCACCACATATCTGCTTAATCAGAAAGGCCTGGGAGGTTGGGCCCTTCAGTCTGTGTTTGATATACCTTCCTAGGGGTTTGGTGCATGTTCACATGTGAGATCCACTAGTGTAGTTAAGAGCAAGGATTCTGGAATCAGCAGCCATATTTCAAATTTTAGTTCTGCCATTTAGCAGCTACCACTTCCTGCCATCCATTTGCCTATATGGTCTTTGGGGAGGTTACTTTCCTCTGTAGACTTTAATTTCCTTATCTGTAAACTTGTGGAATAAAATGGTAACTACTTAAATGGGAAGTTGTGGAAACCAAATGGGGTGATGCATTCGAAGTGCCTCACGTGGTGTCTGTCACCCTGCAAGCATCCCTGAATGGGAACTTTCACGGTTGAAATGGACTCTGACCTGAGTCATTGCCTGCACAGCACTGGATGACCTTCCCTCCCTTATCTCTAGCAGCTTGGTATTTACTCATTTCTAAACCTGAATGGTTTGCCATGTGCTCCATTTTCAGTAGTTTGAAAATGAGACTAGGTTTCACCCTAAAATCCCTAGATGAAATATAGTTGAAATTTTGCTTAGGTCTTTCTTCTGTTTTCTACCATCCAGCCAGTTTCCTATCTGGATAGGACATCTCTTTTGATAATAATTTAATATTTAAAATCTTTGTTTAAGAATATGTCATAAGACATGTTTAAAGGTCTAAATAAACATTACATCCAGTCTGAATTTATCTCCCACTTCACATAATTTCAAGTGTTTTATATCTATGTCTATCTACGGATATAGCATCTATGTATAGATATAGAATCTGTGGATTCTATATAGATATTGATAGGTTCAGTATCCAAACCTGTGGCTTTTCTTCTGTAACATTATTCTCACTTTCTTGTCAGAATCTATTCTTTATTACAAAATCCACTGATGTGGGTGGACTACTTGAGCCTGGGAATTTGAGGCTGCAGTGAGCTGAGATCATGCCATTGCACTCCGCCTTGAGTGACAGAGAGAGACCCTGTCTCAAAGCAAAGCAAAACAAACAAACAAACTCCATCAACATATACTATACTTCCAACAAATCCACAGTAATTTGAATTTATTGGATTATTTTCAGAGTCACAGGAGCCAGTCCTTGGGCTATCTGTATGAGTCTTTATGGAACTTTGACTACAAATTCAAAGTTGTCCTCAAATCCACTAGACTCCTGGTTGGATACCATTCAATCCTGGTGATTTATTTTACCTTTATTTGTCAATTAGGCCTGGTACGTCCCTTGCATTTATTTCTCCTCAATTTAGCATATATAGACTGCTTACTTGAGAAGAGAATTTGTTTCCAAATATCCTCTTTGGTAAAAGATACTTCAGAAGTTTATTCTCTTTCCTATATTTTATTCATCTATGTGCTGCACTCATTTTTATAAGTTCATCTGATTTTCAGCTGGCTTTCTGCCAATGATAAATTAAAAGAAAAAAAAACCACAAAGAAAACCAACAACCAGAAAACCCTTTTAACTTGTTATTCATTCATTCATTTATTTTTTTTAGCAACCTTTAAACTCTTTGAATTATTTCATGAATTTCCTCTGACCTATGAGCTCACAGGGCAGCATTCTCTAATAGTGTTTTGTTTTTGCCTGAAATAAAAGGTTCCATGGTCAAGTTAGCATAGGAAAGGCTACATACTTATGCATACTTATTCTATGCCCCTTTATCCCCTACCCTCTGAAATAGTTTAGTAATTCATAATTCACAGTAGCATTTGAAAGCCTCCGAGATGTCCTGCATACAAAAACCAGATTAACTTTGTTTGACCTGATTTCCCCCAACATAAACATTTATTAGCATTCCGTGAACTAGTGTTCCATAGATCACCTTTGTGTCCATTGAATTTAGAAGTTTTCTTATTCTCATTTGGTGAATCTTAATGTTTTTAGATATGCTTTAGTTTTTCCTCTTGACCTGTTTGTTTCTCTTTGGTTTCTTCCTTTATGCTTTTCTTTAAGCATAAAAATATATGCTTATATATTTTTTGACAAGTCTGTGTGACCCAGTTTAAACCTTTCTAATGACATTTTTTGAATTAAAAAATGATGTTTTTTACTTATCTTCCTATATTCTATATTAAAATGGCTATTTTAATATTTAAGGTATATTAAATCATTAAATAATATATTAAATTTATTTTAAAATAAATTATTAAATAGCATTAATATTGATAATTAAATGATTAATTATTAAAATTAATAACTTGATAAGGATATTACTTTGGTAGTACCGGTGGTTATAATGTTTTTAACTGTTTTTCTTTCTTTTTTTGAGATGGAGTGTCACCCTTTTGCCCAGGCTGGAGTGCAATGGCATGATCTCAGCTCACTGCAAACTTCACCTCCTGGGTTCAAGTGATTCTCTTGCCTCAGCCTCCCAAGTAGCTGGGATTACAGGCATGTGCCACCATGCCTGGCTAATTTTTTTGTATCTTTAGTAGAGACGAGGTTTCACGATGTTGTCCAGGCTGGTCTCGAACTCCTGACCTCATGATCCACCTGCCTCGGCCTTCCAAAGTGCTGGGATTACAGGCATGAGCCACCGTGCCCAGCCTTTTTTTCTTATTCACTGAAGAATATTACATGGGAGGTTTTTAAGCTTTCATTAGGGAATGAATGACAAAATTATATATTAAGATTTACATTTCTAAGTTAATCTGCTCAGTAGGTAGATTTTCCTTTTTAACATTTGTTGCAGTACTTTATATTGCCTTGCAATACTTACTCTCTTTGCACTTGCTGCTGCTTTTTGCATGAAGGTTCTTGTCCCAGACACCCGCATGTTGGTTTCCTTTCCTCCCTCAGTTCTCTTCTCACCTGCTATCTTCTCAGTGAGGCCCATTTTTGCCATTAAATTTGTTTTTAGATGTATTTGTAAACATCTAAACACTCTACCTTAACACTACCTATTCCCCTTCATGACTTCATTTTTATTTTTTGTGTTGATCAATATGTAAGATACTATGTGTTTTATGCATTCATTGCATTCATTCTTTCTTAATAGAAAGTAAACTTCCCAAGATCAAGGGTTTTTGTCTGACTACTTTATCTCTGCTGTCTAGAACAGTGGGGCACATTTTAGGTGCTCAATAAATTTTCAGTTGAATGAATAAATACAATAATCTAAGTAGATGTAAAAACTACATTCCATAAAATTCAAAATTTATTCATGGTACAAAACCAGTGAACTATGATTAAAAGATAAAAACATTGAGCAAACATGATATTTAATGGTGAAACATTGAAAGTATTCTTTTTTAAGATTACAAACAAGTTAATACATCTTTAATCAACAAGATAACATTTCTTTGCAGCATTATTATATTCAGGAAATCCTAGCTAAAACAATAAAACAGAAAAAAAGATCTAAGAATTCTTAGTATTTAAGAGGAAGAAACGGTGCTATCACTAGTCAAAGAGGATATTTTTTTCTGCATAGTAAATCCCCTGAAAAAAAATTAAAAAGTATTAGAATGAATAAAAGAGGTTATCAATATGGCACAAACAAAATCGATGTACAAAATCAATTGCATTTCTGCACTTTGCTACAAATACTTGGAAAAGACAATAAAATACCATTTATAGTAGTATAAAAAATATAAAGTACCTAGGAAATACTCTTACAAAAACAGGAAAGACCTATGTGGAGAAAATTATAAAACAAAGATCCTTGAGAAAACCTAAATGAATGATAAAATAAATCATATTTCTGAGTAGAAAAATATCAATCCACAAAAGACATAATTCTCTCCACCTGTTTTAGAAATTTGATGGAATAAAAATATAAAAATTTCTGCAGCTTTCTTCCCACCATGGAAAACCCAAGCTGATTCCTGACTGCACATAGTACAGCGATTGGGGAGTCTTGCCCTCCCAGATATGAAAACTGTGTACTATTATAAAACTTGCAATGAAGACAGTATGGCATTGAGTAGAAACAGAAAATAATAGATGATTTAGAGAGACTAGAGGGCCCAGGAGGAATCCCACACATTTATGTAAAATTCTTTATAAAGACTTGGCTCTTAGGCTGGGCGCGGTGGCTCACGCCTATAATCCCAGCACTTTGGGAGGCCGAGGCAGGTGGATCACGAGGTCAAGAGATCGAGACCATCCTGGTCAACATGGTGAAACCCCGTCTCTACTAATAATACAAAAATTAGCTGGGCATTGTGGCTCATGCCTGTAGTCCCAGCTACTCGGGAGGCTGAGGCAGGAGAATTGCCTGAACTTAGAAGGCGGAGGCTGCGGTGAGCTGAGATCACGCCATTGCACTCCAGCCTGGGTAACAAGAGCGAAACTCTGTCTCAATAATAATAAACAAACAAACAAACAATAAAGACTTGGCTCTTAAGACAGGTAAATGCAATAAATGCTACATGACAATTGGTTAATTATGTGGAGAAAAAAATGGATACCACCTCACATCTCGCATTTAAAAAAATCAATTCTGGTTGTAAGGCAAATCTAAGAAATTGTTAGAAAAAATATATATAGGAAGATAGTTTTATAATCTCAGATAAATAAGAATTTTAAAAACAAGATACAAAAAGCATGAGCTGTATAGGAAAAGTTTAGTTTTACTACTTCACTACTCTATTTATCCATGTTAAAGTGTTCAGTAGTTACAAATACTGGTCCCAGTCGTTTTTTCCACTGTATCTCGCAAAAGAGAAAACACAAATGGCTAAAACTAATATGAGAGGATATACAACCTCATTAGCAATTAAAGAAGCTTACATTTAAATGACTATGACATGCCATGTTACAGCCGGCGTATTGGAGAAGCTAAAATGAGTAATAGCAAGAGCTGCAGAGGTGTAGGAGAAACAGAGCCCTGTTAGAATGGAAGCAGGTTGCTAGAACTAATTTGGAAAGCACTTTGGCTTTATTTTGACAAGTTTAAGATACCCCTTGGCCCATCAATTCCATTCCAACCTATAGACTCTGGAGAATCTTTATATATATGTACATAATATAATACATAATAAATATATTTATATGTAGAAACTTATATATATTTATATATTATATATAATAAATTGTATATACATATGCATGCACACGCACACACATACACACATGAGATGACCAATTGCTTGCTGCAATTAATGAACCTGTGCTGCTGCATCAGAATTACCCAAAGTCCACAGTCTACATTAGGATCTGCTCTTAGTGGTGTGCATTCTATGAGTTTTGACAAATGTTTAATGACATGTGTCTGTCATTGTAGAATCCTATAGAAGAGTTTCACTTCCCAAAAGAGCCTATGTGCTCTGCCTATTCATCCTTCCCTTTCCACTAAATTCTGGGAACCACTAATCTTTTCAATGACTTCATAGTTTTGCCTTTTCCAGAATGTCATATTAGTAGCAATTGTACTGTAGGTAACCTTTTCAGATTGGCTTCTCTCACTTAGTAAAAGTGTTTAAGGTTCCCAACAGCACTGAATTCCCACCAGCAATGAATGAGAGTTTCTGTTGCTCCACATCCTTGCCCTTATGTGGTATTGTCACTGTTTGAATTTTCACCATTCCAATCTGTAGAATCATTGTTATTAATTGGGGGAAAGACAACCAACAAATAAAGGAAATAACTCAGAAGTTCATTAACGGAATGATTTTAAAAATTGAGGGCTGTGCATATAATAAGTGCGATAGAACTATACACACACTTTGTACCAAAGTCAATTTGCTATTTTGATATTGTGCTGTAATTAGGTAAGATGCAAGCACTGGGTAAACTGGATGAACGGTACATGGAGCCTCTCCGTACTATTTCCCACTTTCTGTATGCCTATAATTTTTTCAAACCCAAAAGTTAAGAAAAAATTTTGGTGTTGTTTTCTCATAGATAAAATAGTATCCAGCTATGGAAGCAATGAACCACTGATAAAAACCACAGGGCTACATCTCAGAAATGTTACATGGAATAAATGCAGTTGAGTAAAAACAGATACAGTATGATGCTCAAAACACACAAGCTAAGCAATATATTACTTTGACATGCAACTGTGATAAAACTCAAGAAAAACAAGTGAATGATAAGAAAGAATTGATGATAATGCTTATCTCGGGGAACCCCCATGCTTTTGTGAGTTTTACATCCAGGAGACTATCAGGTTCTCATAGTGAGTATCAGAGAATAATTCAGGGGGATTGGAAAAGGAACCATTTTGAAATATACCAGAACATTCTGTGTATTCTTATTAACTAGATCTGCTGTCAGAAGAAATGATCTTACTAGAGACTAACCTGCTGGGGTTTTATTGGAGCCTATAACTTACCTGGGCTAACAGGAAGGTTTCATACAAAATGAAGCATTCTCACATAGACACAGAGAGGGGAGCATCATACACTGGGGTCTGTTGGGGGGGTTTAGGGGAGGGACAGTGTGGGGTAGGGAGGTTGGGGAGGGATAACATGGGGAGAAATGCCAGATATAGGTGATGGGGGGATGGAGGCAGCAAACCACATTGCCATGTATGTACCTATTTAACAATCCTGCATGTACCCCAGAACCTAAAGTACAATAAAAAATATTTAAAAAATGAAGCATTCTCTTACCATGTGATCCAGCAATCACACTCCTTAGTATTTCCCCAGTTGAGTTTAAATGTCCACACAATCGTGCACATGGATGTTTATAGTAGTTTTCTTTATGATTGCCAAAACTTGGATGCAACCAAGATGTCCATCAGTAAAGGCATAGAGAAATAAATCGTGGTATGCAGATAATGGAATACTATTCAGTGCCAAGAAGAAATGAGTCATCAAGCCATGAAAAGACACATAGGAATCTTAAATGCATATTATTAAGTGAAAGAAGCTAATCTGCAAAGGTTACCTACTATATGATTGCAATTAAGTGATGTTCTGGAAAAGACAAAACTGTGGAGTCATTAAATACATTAGTGGTTTAGTGGTGAGGAAGGGGTGTGTAGGCAGAGCATGTAGGATCTTTAGGGCGGTGAAACTATTCTTTATGATTCCAAAATGATGGATGCTTGCCATTATACATTTGTCAACACCTATAAAACGTACCACCCTGAGACTGAATCCTAATATGAGCTACGGACTTTGGGTTATAATAATGCATCAATGTAGGTTCATTGATTGCAACAAAGGCACCACTGTGCTGGGGGATGTCCATAGTGAGGGAGGCTGTGCTTGTGGGTGGGAGCAAGGACCATATGGGAACTCTCACTACTTTCTACTCTATGTTGCTGTGAACCTGAAACGGCTCTAAAGTATAAAGTTTATAAATAAAAAAAAAAACAAATTCGATCTTTAGTTTAGCATTTAATAATCTGTTTTATTGAAACAAATGAATAAAAGTTAGGATTTAGCAGGAATATTTTTCATAGAGCATATAAATATAGATCATCTAAGAGATGATTTGGTTCTCATTTAAGTTCTGATCTGTCTCTAACTTTGGCTAAGCTAATTTTAATTGATGGTTTTTGCGGGATGGTGTCCAGACCAGCAGCATCAGTACCACTTGGGTCTTTGTTAGAAATGTACATTCTCAGACCTCACCCTGGAGCTATTGAATCAGAAACTCTGGGAGAAGGACTACTATGGCTTGAATGTTTGTGTTGCCTCCAAAATTCATGCTGAAGCTTAATCTCTAATGTAACAGTATTAAGAGGTGGGCCTTTAGAAGGCAATGATTAGGCAGTGAGGTTTCTGACCTTATGAATGGGGTAGCACCTTATAAAAAGGCTGGAAGGAACTAGGTTGGCCTCTTCTGTCATGTAAAAACATAGCAACAAGTTGCCATTTTGGAAGCAGCACTCATCAGACATTGATTCTGCTGGGACCTTGATCTTGGACTTTTCCTAGCTTCCAGGATGGCAAGAAATAGATTTCTGTTATAACTGCCAACTCTCGGGTGTTTTGTTATGTAGGAGGAACAGAATACTATAGGGATTCAGCAGTTTGTTTTAGCACAAGCCTTCCAGGTGATTCTGATGTGCGTAGTTTTGAGAACTACTATTAGTTTCAACCTTTTCTTCTATAAAATTAGTAGATAACACTAGATTACTTCTTTTCGACTTGTGATGAATATATTACTGATTGTGTGTGAGATGGTTTTAGGTGGCACAAATAAGAACGTTTTAACTTTTACCAACTATGTATTTATTTTAAAGCTTATTAGAAAAATATAAATAGCTTACAAAATATATAAGTTCACTGATGTTATTGCTTCATATATGGCTAAGTTGAAAAAAAAGAAAACAAAAAGACAATCAATGGAATCAATTTGAATTTGATGTAAATAGAAAAAGCCAAAATAGTAAGGTTTTAGGAGAATATCACGAGATGCACAGAGTCATTTCTCAAATTTTGAGGCCTTAGTAACCTTGCACAGGATTAATCTCCAACTTATTTTCATTCTAAAACTATGAAATTTCATATGCTTATTTTTCTTACAGATTTGCCTCTTTAATTTTCTTTTTAAAATTCAAGCTCATATATTAAAAATGTAGCCCATGCTGCTTGAGCTTGGAGGGGAAATAGCCAATTAGTGTGCTTTTTACTGGGGGATACTTATCTGAGATTCGTATTTAACCATGGTTAATGGACATGTGGATAATTCACATGCATATCATAAAAATTAAATATATTAAGCAGTCTGTTCTGAAAACACCATTTAATTTTAGAAGCATTTTCTTCTTTTCACTACTTGAAGTATTTATAGTGTCATAGGCAGATGTTTTTATAAAAAGTAAATGAAATGACATTTGGGGACAGTAATAAACATATTTTGGTTAATTAGGGATT
Organism: Saguinus imperator; assembly: GCA_004024885.1. Taxonomy (NCBI): domain Eukaryota; kingdom Metazoa; phylum Chordata; class Mammalia; order Primates; family Cebidae; genus Saguinus; species Saguinus imperator. The sequence goes on from PVHO010011630.1 coordinate 32,465, forward strand.
TATACTCCATAAAAGTTTTCAAATTATAAATGGCTACAACATAGCTGGCCTTTTTAAGTGGCATTTTTAATATCTTTATTGCGATATAATTTACATTGCCATAGAGTTCACCTACACAAAGTGCACACTTTAGTGGGTGTGTGTATTCACAGAGTTATGCAAACATCACCTTGAATTTTAGGACATGTTCATTATCCCAAAAAAGAACCCCATATTCATTATCAGTTACTTCCCATCCCCCATCTAGTTCAAGCCCTAGGCAACTACTGTGGTTTTTATTTCTGTGGTTTTTCTCAAGCTGGACATTACATAGAAATGGAATCTTATGCGAAATAGCCTTTTGTGACTGGATTCTTTGACTTAGCATGTTAGGTTCATCCATATTGTAGTGTACGTGTGTCAGTATTTTATTCTTGAGTAATATTCCATGGTATTGATATACCATGTTTGTCTGTCCATTCCTCAGGTGATGAACATTTGGGTTGTTTCTACTTTTTGCTATATAAAGAATGGTGCTGTGAACATTCATGTACAAGTTTTTGTGTGAACATTTGTTTTTATTTCTCTTGGGTATATACCTAGGAGTGGAATTGCTGAGTCAGATGATAACTATATTTAACAATTCAAGAAACTGATTGAATATAAATCCCTTATTCAAAATAAAATCATGATTTTATTTAAAACTAACTGCACTTCTATTTTAATGAGGTATGAATTTTGTTTGACAAGGATTTTACATAAAATCTGTCTCCAGAATGGTGTTTGGCAAAAATCATTATGAAAATACATGTTATTGAACACAGCAACTTACAAACTGCTATTCTACATCACAATTTATCATCATTTATCAAAATTGTCATGTCCTCTGTGACATGTTTCTTTCTCTGAATATTTTATTGTTGCCTATGTCATTAAGCATTTAGAAAGAAATGTCCTGGAATCTTCTTCCCGAACTGATGAAATTCATGATTTTTGTGTATAGACATTTACAAATAAATTATATGTTGTTAAGAAACCAATGGTAGCTTCTTTCTTTAAAAATTCTCATTTCAACATCAATAAAAAATGTTTCTAAAATGGAAATATACCATTTTCATGTCTAGCTGCATCTGACACTTTAAGTTTTGCTGTCCTACTGATTAAAGTTTTAGGAAGGGCTACTTTTTATAGAATAAAATTTTATATTCCATAAATTATTAATATTTGACTTTGTTTTACTTTGTCACAATGTTCCTACAAAGCTTTTCTGCCAAAATGACTGCCTTTATTTAGATTCTTTCTAAGGAAAGTTCTTCAAAATGACCCTTTTTTTTTTCTTTGGGACAGAGTCTTACTCTGTCGCCCAGGCTGGAATGTAGTGGCACAATCTCTGCTCACTGCAACCTTGGGCTCCTGGGTTTCAGTGATTCCTCTGACTCAGCCTTCTGAGTAGCTGGGATTACAGGAGTCCACCACCATACCTGGCCAATTTATTTGTATTTTTAGTAGAGATGGGATTTCACTATGTTGGTCAGACTGGTCTCGAACTCCTGAGCTCAAATGATCTGCCAGCTCAGTCTCCCAAAGTGCTGGGATTACAGGCATGAGCTTTTGCGCCTGGCCCAGGGTGATCTCTTTTTATGGCTACTTAAAAAATTAGTTTTTGGTACATTGTTAGAAACAAATATTCCTGAAAAAAGAAAACAACTAAATTCATAGACTACCTGGGGTAATAGTAAAAGAAGTGACAGCATAGGAAAAAGATGCCCCTTAGGGAAGAGAAAGAATGAAATACCAATTAGTCTTGAATGGATTAGATTTCTTTATTGATGAAGACAGTTAAAGGCACACTTAACTTTCCTTGCTGCACTAAAAGCAAACAAAAAACCCAAAAGAATACTCAGGCAGCTTGAGACATGCAGTGCCCTTGTAAACAAAACAAGACATATTCTTATTATTGGAATATAGAATTGTATGATTTTGCAGAAAGATCAACTGAAATCATTCTTGATTTCATTTCTGGCAGGGAGAAACTGTCTTACACATACCATGATAGAGTAGTGGGTATTTATAATGAAGATGCAAAGCTTTATAGTTTGAGTCATATGGGAAGTAACTCTGAAACGGTGCTTAGAGTGTTTATTAGTGAGTGCTGTTGAAAACAACACAATGGAAGAGAAAAGAATCAGGATCCAACAGAGGGAAGAGTCAAGGTGTTTCTTTGGCCAACAGCATGGAAGCTTTAGAACTGAAATGTTTAATCAGTTTAGTGTCATGTTTGGCCAAAGTGGCGAGGTCATTGTGAACCACCTCCATTAGTAAATGGATGAGGCTGACAACTCCCATCCGACAGGGCATGACCTTAGATCAGGCATTCTCTGCAGCTCAGACTATTCCAGCTCTGAAAGGGGCTCATAGCTGGGATTGTCCTCTGACAGCATTCCCTGCACCTGGGCCGAGACTTTCTTCCTTGAGGATTGGTCCTGGTGGTCTTTCTCCCATGTCTACTGCACTATGTAAATCATTGTCACCTTAATCTTCACAAAAGCTTTTGAAAATATTTATATTTTTGTTTATAAAAGTATTACAATTAGACACAAATCTGCATTCAGGAAAGCACTGGTTATATCCATTATTTTTCAGACTGTGTGCTCTGGTTTGAATGTTTCTGTCTCCTACAGATTTGTATGTTGAAACCTGATCCCCAAAGTGATGCTATTAAGAGGTAGGACCTTTGGAAGATGATTATTAGATCATGAGGGGAAGGCTCTCATGAATCAATTAGTGCCATTATATAAAAGGGGAAAGGGAGCTTGTTTGCTTCTTCTAGGACGTGAGGACATGGTAAGAAGGAAGGATCTATGAAAAGTGGGCCCCTTGCTGAATCTGCTGGTACCTTGATCTTGGACTTCTCAGTATCCAGAGCCATGAGAATTGAATTTCAGTTGTTCGTAAGTTATTGTCTATGATATTTTCTTAGATCTGCCCAAATGGACTAAGACAATTTAACACTAAAATAATGAGGAAATCTATGTGTACTAATAAGAAAATATGTCCATCATGTCATAGATTGGAAAATACCAGTTTGCTGACTATACACACATATGTGTGAAAATTCTGTTTTGTTTACAAAGCTATACAAGGATGTAAAATGCACAGACACATGTAGATTCACTAAGGCTTTCACCTTCTGAAGACTGGCTTGGGGGTAAACAGAAGAGAGGAATGATAGTTTTCAATTTTTATTTTTCTGAATTGTTTGAAATGATAATGAATCTGGTGATGCATGCTCGTTTGATGTCTTCATTTTTTTGTTGCTTATGTAACAAATTACCACACATTTGGCTTAAAACAACACAAATTGTTTATCTCACAGTTCTGGATGTCAGAAGTCTAAAGTGTGTCTTACTGGACTAGAATCAAGATATCAGGAGGGCTGTCTTCCTTTCTGGAGGTTCAAGGGACAGTCTGCTTTCTTGCCTTTTCCAGATTCTAGAGACTACCTTCATTCTTTTGCTTGTGGCTTCTTCCTCCATCTTCAAAGCCAGCAGAATCCCATCTTCAAATCTCTAACTCTCTATTCTGCCTCCATCTCCACTTCCAAGAATCCTTGTGATTTCACTGGACAACCCAAATAATCCAGGATAATTTCCTTATTTTAAGGTCAGATGATTAACAATCTGAATTCCATCTGTACATTACTTCCCACTTGCCATGTAACGTAACACATTCATAGGTTCCAGGGATTTGGATGTGAACATCTTTGGTGGGGTGTTACTTTGGGTACCACAGTAGGTAAGGAAAACAACAGCTTTCTCATAACCTATATGCTAGCTGTTCATGCTTCCTGTTCAGTTAATACCAGGTAAATGAGAAAAGAGAAACATCTATGAGTAAATAATTATAATTTAATACATCATTATTATTCTTTACTTTACATAGTATTTATAATAAAGTTCGAAAACAATTTGTCTGTGAGGAAGTGGGTTTTCTAAACAAGGATAAAGCCACCTTGTTTAGGAAAAATGTCAGAGAGGCTGCATACTTTCTATTCTTGCCTGCTTTTCCAATGGCAGCCTCTATTGTAGCTCTTACTTTTAAAATATAATCATTGCTTTATCTATCTCTTTTCTGATTTTCTTGGAGATTCTTTAAGATGGAGGCTATGTACTTTAACTTACCAACCTGGTCAATGAATATTCATTAAGTACCTATTATGTGCTACCCATTTTTATGAACATTTGGGATATATCAATTGATAAAAACCAACAAAAATTTCAATATTTTTTAATGGAGGGAAGACATCCTATATAGAGGGTGATGAGTGGAAAGAAACTAGAACAGGTCAAGAAGAATCAGAAGTGCCAGGGTTAGGGATTCTTTGCAACCTTAAATAGGTTATTAGAATAGGCCTCATTAGCATGGTGATATTTGAGTAAAGATTTTGATATGGCTTGGCTGCGTTCCCCACCCAAATCTAATCTTGAATCGTAGTTCCATAATCCCCACGTGTAGTGGGAGGGACCCGGTGGGAGCTAATGGAATCATGGGCAGTTACCTCCATGATGTTCTCTTGATAATGAGTTAGTCCTCGAGATCTGATGGTTTTATAAGGGGTTTTCCCCCCTTTTGGTCCTCACTTCTCCTTCCTGCTGCCAGGTGAATAAGGATGTGTTTGCTTCCCCTTCCACCATAATTGTTAAGTTTCCTGAAGCCTCCCCAGCCATGCTGAACTGTGAGTCATTTAAACCTCTTTCCTCTATAAATTACCCAGTCTCAAGTATTTCTTCATAGCAGCATGAGAATGGACTAATACAGGCTTAGAAGAGTTTAAGGAGTTAGTCACAGGGTGTCAGAGTAGGCTTCATTAGGAAGATGCTATTTGAGTAAAGACTTTGAGGATTTTAAGGAGTTAGTCATGTGGGTAACTACACAACTGTGTTGGAGGCAGAGGGAGTATTTTCTACAAAGTCCTTAAGGCAGGAAAATTCCAAGACTGATTAAGTAACAGCAGGAGAGTGTGTACGGATGCCTTTTGTGCCAAGATATTACATAGAGACTGAAGGGAGCCCAGGGTGGGGGGTGATCTGAGAGAGAGATTTTTCTGGCTTGGATCAGGGTGGTAGCAAAGAACATGATGGGAAGTCATCAGATTCTGGATGTGCTATGCTTGGAAGATAGGGCCAGTAAGGCTTGTGGACAGCTTGGTTGTGGGATATGACAGAAAGCGATGTCAAGGATGATTTCAGGGCTTACAGTTTCACTAATTGGAAGGATGAAGTTGCCATCAACTGAGATAAGGAAGGCTCTGGGGAGCAGGTTTGGTAGAGAAGATCCAGAGTTTATGTTGGGCATATTGTAAAGTTGAGATTCTATAAGACTTCCAAGAGTAGATGATAAAAAGGCAATCTCCAGATACATGAGTCTGGAGTTTAGGAAAGAGATCTGGAATATGTGTAAATATGGGAGCCATCAGCACATAGTAGGTGCTGTCTGAACAAAGAGATTAAGATTACCAAATAGGGCATGGGCTTGAGGATAAGACTGAGAATGGAGTCCTGGGTCACTCCAGCAGAGATTAGGGCAAGAAGAGAAACCAGGCAACCAAAGAGACTAAGCTGGAGCCATCAGCACCCTTTTTGACAGCAGTAGGTAGTAGATATTTATTTAGTGGATAAATGCACAACTAGGATGTAAAGTAGCAAAGGATAATGGGGAATTTTCTCTCTCCATGCAGAATAAATTAAAAGGTGAAAAATAGGATCAACTACATTTATCCTATCAGTTAATAGGTAAGAAGCAAGTCATGGAAATTAACATAAAAATAGATCTGTTTCTTTTTACTCTGTAAATATATTTGTTTATAATAAAATGAATAAGAACCATTAATTTTAATAAGTTAAACTTTTTTTTTTTCTGATGCAATTACTTCTTTTTAATCTTCATGGTACTTAATGTGCTGGTGTGGCTAATTCTTGGAAAAAGTATGTAAAACTCTCCTTTCTCTATAGAGATGAATCTAGTTCTTCAGATTGGCTTTTCTATACTTTTTTTTTGTTTTTGTTTCAGAGACAGGGTCTTGCTCTGTTGCCCAGGCTGGGGTGTAATCATGGCTTAGTGAAGCCTCGACTTCGTGGGCTCAAGGAGTCCTCCTGCCTCAGTCTCCTGAATAGCTAGGACTACAGGGGCACGCCACACTCAGCTAATTTATTTATTTATTGTAGAGATGAGGTCTTGCTATGTTGCCTAGGCTGGTCTCAAACTTCTGGGCGCAAACAAACCTCCCTGCCTATGCTTCCCAAATTGTTGGGATTACAGGTGTGAGCCACCATGCTTGGTCATATGAATATACTTTAGAATAGCAACACTAAGTAGTTGAAACTCCTTTTAGAAATTATCCCAGGAACATATCTAAATTCTTCATAAGGAATTATAGGAGAATTTCTAAAGTCAACTTGGTAAAACTTACTGATGCTTTTCTTTGAAAAAGCAAGGTTTTGCTTCCATATATTTGATAATTTGCAGTAGAACTCTCAATTTTCACTGTGTTCCTAACGTGTATTAAAGGTGATTTGGAAATTGTGTTGCGCATGTATCTTGCTATAATATAAAAGAAGTAGATATTTTCCTTAAGGACTTTATATTCTAGGTTAAACAGTTAAAACACTTATGTAAATGACATACAAACAATTTAGTTGAGCAAATATAAGATGATGTAATTGCACTTCTGTTTAACTATCTACCTCTTTGGAGAGAGGAATTTATAAAAGAATAGATTGAAAAAGTGGCAATAACTATAAACTTGCATTTGGACAGAAAGGAAGGATAGAAAAGGAAACAGTATCAGTTGCCTTGATATAGATACAAGTTGTACAAATAAAATAGCTGCTATACTTGAATAGTAGGTCACATATTTTACAAAGTAATTAAATTTGGATATATTGGGCCTGACCTGTTGGTGGGAAGAGGATGTCTCAGTGTGGGGAGATGTGTGAGCTTTCTCAGGAGCAAAGAGAGCCCTAGGTATTGAAATCTTTGTGAGGGGTTGGAATCTGAATAGGAAATAGCAGTTTAACAATGCTCATCTTAAACCACAAACCTCAGTTTTTTAATGAGGGTTTTAAGAGTCTCTGAAGATACAACCTGGGTTGGACAATTACCCAAGATCTGTTACATATTTAACATTAGGGAAGTTATACAAAGTGTGTTACTGCTTTTTGTGTTGATTTTTGGTGAAGACCTTCAGAAAGGCCTTAGCTGATCTCCAGGTCAAAGCCTATAGTGACCACCCTTGCTGCCCCTGCATGCCACACCTTCCACTCTGTGCTTCCTTGTTGCACTCAGGGACTTTGTTGTCATACTTCCTCTCTTACTGCAGAGGGATTCCAGAGCTCTTGGAAAATAACAAGTAGCTCATCCTCTTCTATGGGCTGATGGGAACAGTCCTTGATTCACAATAAGAAAATTCTATAATCTTTGGACCTTTGGAAGAGGTGACAAATATAGAGATCTTTCTTGGAATTGAATTTGTCCCAAACTATTTTGAGAAAGCACACAAAGCATTAACATTTACATTTTCAATTAAAGCATAGGAAAACTGTTTACAACAAGGGGACAGAAGTTGATGCTGTTGTTTATTATGTTATGTACTGGTTATAGACCTTCATTTTATAGTTATTTCTCTAAAATGCAGATAAAAAAAAAGAATGCCTAGCACCATAGCAACCTCCATGAAATGAGGCATATGCTGTTTCTAACACTCACAATATGTTTTTCTGAACTGTTTGCTCATAAACGTGTTTATTGTAGGTGCTGTCTGAGCAGGGGCTGCTTTCCTGTAGAAATTCTCTCTTGAACACTCTAGGTTCTGGTTCCTCTTGTGGAAGAATGAAGCTTTTCGACTATCTTGGAGAATTTGATACTTTTAGGTATTTGTGACATAATCAATGGCTGATATGTGTCTTCAGGGTTTGTGACTGTCCTGTCATAAATTGCCCTAGTTTCAGAATGCATAGAACATCACTGTCTTTTTATTACTGTTATTATTGGAGACAGGCTCTCACTCTTGTTCAGGCTGGAGGGCAGCGGTGAGATCTTGGCTCATTGTAACCTCCGCCTCATCAGCTCAAGCCATCCTCCCACCTTAGACCCTGGAGTAGCTGGGACTATAGGGGTGTGCCCCATGCCTTGCTAATTTTTAAAAAGTATTCCATACAGATGAGGTTTTACCATGTTGCTCAGGCTGGTCTTGAAGTCCTGAGCTCAAGGGACCTACCCACCTCAGCCTTCCAAAGTACTGGGATTACGGGTGTAAACCGTTATGCCCAGCCTACTCTGTCTTTTGAGATGGGGCGAAGTTGAGATATAGTGACACAGATATTCTGTGTACTATAGTGATACGTTATTTGTGAATCATCTTGTTCTCACTCTTAAAGTCTCTATGCTAGAAACATCGTTTGATGTGGTATCTGATACGAGTTCACCTTCTGGTTTTGTCACTAAATGCTTTATGACTTCAATCCCAACACTTCTCTGTGTCTAGAGAATTGTTAAATTACTAAATTAAAATGAATTTATGAGACCCTTTTGATATCACAAAATGTAATAGCTGCTGAGTTCCCAAATATATATCCATTTTTCATTAGTGAAGAAGACTCATAAGTGGTAAGGGAGGAGCTGGTTTTGGAGAGGGCAGAGTGAAAGGAGATGGTAGTTTGAAATATGTCTTATAAGGAAGGCTAATGAGGAGGCAATCATTGTGTAACATGTACTTGTGATCTAGTAAAGCTTGTGTTTTGTATAGAAGGCTATATAGCATTTATGACTGGGAATGTGTGAAAATAATGACCTAGAGTCAATGGGGCCAAGGGACATTTGTGGCATCTAACCCAGGTCTTTTTAAATCCCAGGCTAGGGGGCTACTGTTCTCTTCTGGAAGTTGCTTGACATGATTGTCTTGCTGCTTTTAAAGCAAAATAGCCCAAATTTTGTTTAAGAAATGTTTTAGAAAAATGATTGCCTCATGTTTATACCACCACTCTTGATTATTTGTGTATTAAATAGCTTCTGATTTGGGGAAAAGTATACAGAAATTTAAGCTGGGGAAATTACTTGGGAGAACTTTATTATTAGTTCCTTCTTGCACTGCTATAAAGAATGACTTGAGACTGAGTAATTTATGAAGCAGAGAGGTTAATGGACTCACAGTTCTGCAGGCTATACAGGAAGCATGGTTTGGGAGCCCGCAGGAAACCTACAATCGTGGCAAAAGAGTGAAGAGGAAGCAAGTACCTTCTTCGCATGGCAGAACAGGAGGAAGAGATCAAAGGGGAAAGTGTTACACACTTTTATTTATTTATTTTTTGAGGCAGTCTTACTCTGTAGCCCAGACTGGAGTATAGGGATGTGATCTTGGCTCACTGCAACCTCTGCCTCCTGGGTTCAGGTGATTCTTATGCCTCAGCCTCCTGAGTAGGTGGTATTATAGGCACGTACCACCGTGCCAGGCTGATGTTCATATTTTTAGTAGACATGGGGTTTGGCCTTATTTGTCAGGCTGATCTTGAACTGCTGGCTCAAGTGATCTGACTGCCATGGCCTCCAAAAATACTGGGATTACAGGCATGAGCCACCGTGGTCGGCCTTAATACTTTTAAATGACCAGAACTTGTGAGAACTCACTATCACAAGGACAGCAAGGGGGAAATCCACTCCCATGATCCAATCACCTCTCACCAGGTCCCTCTCCCAACATTGGGGATTACAATTCAACATGAGATTTGGGTGGGGACACGGAGCTAAACTGTATCACTGAGGAACAACTTAATTTAGTTAGTTTCTGTGTATGTGTAACAGTAAAGTTTTCTTATAAACTATTCTGTTTTTTAAGTTCAACTATTTTTTCTTCCTTAAAGATAGGGAGGTTGAAAGTTGATTTTATAGTTTGATCTCTTGTTATTATATAACCATTAGCCAATAAATATAAGTGGTAATTATTTAAGAAGAATAGCATAATAATCAAATAATGGGAAATATAAGAAGCTTAGCATTGTGGAGTTGGAAGGGACAAGTCACCAGAATTTATAGTCAGCATTTATCTAATTATTCTGACCCCCTTAAGTGTAAAATGACAAAAGTAATACTTGATATATAGATTTAGTTTAAGGATTAAAATATAATGTATTCATTCAAAAATATTAAGTTTTTTTTTTTTTTTTTGAGACAAAGAGTCTTACTCTGTTACCCAGGCTTGAGTGCAGTGGTGCATTCTTGGCTCACTGCAACCTCCACCTCACTGGTTCAAGCATTCTCCTATCTCAGCCTCCCAAATAGCTGAAATTACAGGCATGCACCATCATGTCCAGCTAATTTTTTGTATTTTTAGTAGAGACAGCATTTTGCCATGTTGGCCAGGCTGGTTTCAAACTCCTGATCTCAAGTGATCTGCCCACCTCAGCCTCCCAAAGTGTTGAGATTACAGGCATGAGCCACAGTGCTCAATGTATACTAAATACATTGAGTATTTAGTATGTACCAAGGCATATGCTGGTTCAGAGGATATATCTGTGTACCAGAAAAAAGGATCCTGGCTTTACTAACTAGGAGGGGAAAAATCTTTACCCAGCAATGACAAAAGTGATAAGTACTTTCACAGTGCTCATTGTGTCAAAGTGTCAGACCTTACACAGTACCTGATACTAGGGAGAAAGAGGGATGGAACTGATGTGTCTTAGGTGTAAAGTATACCCATTAGTTAATTCTGCCTGACAGCAATTCTATAAACTTGGTCTAACTTTCCTTTATCTTACAGCTGAGCAAACTTGTATTCTTGTAGGTCAGTGTCAAGTAATGTTTGCTACATAAGTTAATGCGTAAAAGGAAACCTGAAGTAGTCGTGCAGTTAGCCCAAATTCTTCAGCAAGTTTGCAATAGCTGGGACCAGAGCTGTTTCTGACTTCAACCCAGGGGTCCTTTCATTATTCCACACTGCCTCTTGGAGTATACATAGGGGTGTGTGTGTGTGTGTGTGTGTGTGTATGCATGCATGGGAGATAGGAAAGGTTCACAGTCTTATATATGCTACCCTTATCAATATAAGAATTATTTCACAAAACACAGATAATAGTGAAGCCAGGGATCCTAGCATAATCCATTCTAATTCCTCTCACTAGTTATAGGTATATTCAATTATCCAGATAGATTGACTTTATGCTGTGAATTTAGTGCATAATTTACAAGATCCAAATCTATGAAGTTTTGTTTTACTGGAAAACTACTGGCTGTGAAGCAATTTAAGCCAGAATTCAAGGCCATTCATCCAAAATTTAAGGTGTTCTGAAATAGAAGGTGTATATATCACTTCATCTAATGTGTGGGTTGTGTGGGAGACTTTTCTTTGCAAATTGAATCATTGGAGACCAATGATCCTCTAACTGCATTTGAAATCCTTCAGCTGGCAAACCTTTGGTAGTTTTAATTTCTTTTTCAAAGAAAACATCTGTTATAGGTATCTGTAGTCGAGTTGTGTGTGGGCTACACATTTTAATTAGTAAAGCTATAATGACTGTCTTGGGATTTTGTAGAAACCCTAGTAATAGTTAGAAGTGAACATTTCTAATCCTTTATTGTGATCCCATTATCAATTTTAAGTCCGTTTCTACCCTATTCCATCTATCCACCAACTCCCAGCTGTTTTGAAAGAATATATATAATATTTTTCTAACTTGATTTGTAGGGAATTGCTTTGAGTTCGAAGGCCTCTTTTTGCCTGGAAGGGAAGCTGGGTCAGGAAAGTAGAGCGATTAGTTTTAGAGGGCTCGCCTTTTGTGCATCATATAGTTGCCGATCTAAGCAATGTCTTTAAGCCCAAGGAAGTGGTACAGCAGAGTCTTCCTGGGTTTTCAGAAGGAGAGTATTAGCTAACAGTACCTAACTATGCCCTTTCTCTAATTTCTCTGGACTCTGAACGTTGCTGTAATGTACTACTAGAGAAATATAAGACTTGTACTTTTTTTCTTTTCTTTTTTTTTGAGATGGAATTTTGCTCTTTGTTGCCCAGGGTGGAGTGCAGTGGTGCTTAAACATAACCAGAATTCCATTTCTCTCCAGTCTGCAGTAGTCTGCCATAGTCTGCCCAAATAATTAGAGTTTTAAGGCTTTTAAATGGTTACTAGTCCTTCTAGTAGAGAAAGGCAATCCAGCCCCAAGTAATGTGTGTGTTGGTAATATCACTATGGTGCTTTGGGTAGACCATCAGTCTCATCATGACTTCTGATCTGGAGTCTATTGTTATAGAAAGATATAATGTATTTATAATTTTCTTCCATAATATTTCTTTGCTTCTCTGTGGCAGTATTTCTTCCCTAAACACTTAGATATCTGTTTGATTTTACCCTTGCCACTGTGTTATAAGGCAGACAAGCTCAAGCTGACACACACAGTTTCTTTCATGACAAGGACCAATTGTGATTTATGACCATTTACAGGATGCTAGTGATGTGGGGAAGGGTGCATTTTTAGCCAGCAAGCCTATATCCTTTCACTTGGCAATAAAGCACATGTTAAAAGTACATATCAGGGTTAAAAAGAGGAACCTTTACTGTAATTTTCTTTTTAGTGAAGAGCCCTTAGGCTAACTTTCTCTGATGTTCAGCTAATGTGTTCATATCTTCAAATCATCTTAACAAATATTTATTGACTGCTTGCTTCTTGCAAGGTGTTATGCTGGCTGAAGTGAACGTTTTCATGAAAATTCTAATGTACAGGATTGGGAAATTAAAAAAGGGGGTTATTAGCATGGGTCTTTGTCTGCTTTAGTTGAATAGAAGCTATCATGAAGCAATACATTTTCCTCCAAAAATCTGGCTTATTTAGTAAGCAGCATATCAACTAAAGATGAAGAAAAGACGTGGAAACATTTATTCACTTGTAATGGTAATACGGATCTTTGTTTTCACCAGAAATTCTTGAAAACCTAGATTATAATATGTTACAGTACAACCTTGGGTTTGGCTTTGAGCACCAAGGATAGACGAAGATGTATGAACACAAAAGATGCTGTGAGAGCACAGATTCCTGCTAAACCCTGAATGTCCTCTAGTCCTCTACACTGTCCTAAATGTGGAAAAATCAGTCTTCTCAGCGGTTAGAACCCAGTGGCTTCCACCGTTGTAATTACTGTGATATAGCCTGTAGGGTATGAGTGATTAAATAATTTAATATTGCCGGGAAAGCTACTTATTTGTTTAATTTGTATATTTGCAAGCAGTTCTTCATCTCTCATGACGATCTTTGCATTCATCACTTACTGAAATGGGCTTCCGAGTTAATAAGATTTTTTTCCTCATTATAAAAATTCTCAGAACAAGTCAAGATCTAGTTAGACATCTTCATTTCATTTCTAAAAAGGCCGCTGTACAGAGCCTTTTTAGAAGCCCAGCAAACACTTGTTTTTGTACATCATTGGACCAAACATAGTCACATGACTATACCTTGATGCAAAGAAGATGGTGAAGAAGTAATTTTTTAGCCTTAGCATATTAAAAAAATCAGAATCCTGATAGTAAGAAAAGTGTACTGTTTAGTTGCCCAAGATGTGCATTTTTTTCTACCTCTGATTTCTTTCGAGTACTTTGATGAAGTACTCCCCATACTCTGGCAATTTTCTTTTTCTTGCCCGTTATAAAGTGTGGTGTTTGCACTTCATGCCTGAGTCTTTCTTTCTGAGAAGAGGCTCCTGCAAGTCTTGCAGCTTTCAACTACATTAATATTACAAGTGCAACCGTGAAGCAAAACTTTAAAAAGATATTTTATGTTTTTTTTCCTTTTGTCGAACATTTCAATGTTTAATTGTCAATTCTAATTATCTATGCAAACTGATTGATGCAGAAACACATAATTCTGAGAGAAAAAGGGGCCATGGGACTGACAACTTAGGTTTACTCACTGAGAGAGGCAGAGGTGGTTCCCAGATAAACACTGTGGCTATATTCAGAAGGGAATGTGGATGCTGGAAAAACACATAGCAGACATCCAGTTCTGGAAGGTTTATTTGGCTTTTATTAATAAAAATACAAAAATCTTTCTGTGCTTTTCTGCTCTTAATCTTCCTTTAAATACCTCAACTAGACATAGTCGATATAGGTGGTTCTTGTGAGATAAACCTCTATGGTCTACCAAGAGTTAGGCCCCGTGCAGGCACTCTCCTGATATTTACCCACAAAATTGCCCACATCTCTTAAAAAAGAGAGCATCTGGGCCAGGTGTGGTGGCTCACGCCTATAATCCTAGCTCTCTGGGAGGCTGAGGCGGACAGATCACCTGAGGTCAGGGGTCTTTACTAAAAATACAACATTAGCCAAGCGTGATGGCGCATGCCTGTAATCCCAGCTACTTGGGAGACTGAGGCAGGAGAATTGCTTGAACCCAGGAGGCGGAGGTTATGGTGAGCTGAGATTGTGCCATTGCACTCCAGCCTGTACAACAAGAGTGGAACTCTGTCTCAAAAAAAAAAAAGCATCTGATTTGCCTTTAAGAAACATGTGCAGGATGGGGTGTGAATGAGGGTGGGTGAGGCCTTTACTTTCCATGCAGTTGCGACTTTTTTGAAGCAGCTTTCATTCTCTGGGTCATATTTTAATTCCTGACCCTGATGTGGAAGGGAATCCTCATGTTGGTGTCTGCGTAGTCTTCTTGATAGACTTTTAGTTGAATAAGTAAGGAAGGATGCTCACATAAACAAACCTTATTGAGTGTCCCAGTTCCTGGGAAGCCCAGGGCATTAAGACCTAATCTAGGATGAGGATGGTTTGTGTGGAGCTACTGAAACTACAGCTCCTGATCTCATCCAAGATTGTTGTTTTCTATTTGCTGCTGACTGGCTGTTTCTTTGGCCTTCCAGCAGCAGGGATAGCCCACATAATTACAGATTCCTAGATACTGAGGCATCTTAATGAGAATATGGCTTGATTTTGGAAGGACTAGAATGAAGGAGGCCAAGTGAATTGCTTCAGGGTACCTGGTAGAAGATCTGGCATTAGAACTTTGATTCTGTGCTCATTGTCCAGTGCTTTGCTCCATGACATGAAATTTGTCAAAGAAAATGATGAAGCTCCATGTTTTCTTATGCCCTCCGTCTTTGCTCCTGGTATTTAACCAACCTGAAATCTACTCATGGATCTGTCAAGTTTTAGATTTAGTAACAGACTCATTGACTATGGAAATCATTGTTGAGGTGAGGTCTCTGTGGCAGATTGAAGTAACTAAAGCAAACAGAGGTGGGTTATTGTGGTGGAATGAGGAACAGTTTGCTACTTCAAAGGACATTTCAGCAGTTGTGGTTGGCCTTGGGGCTCTTTTGTCTCTGTAGTTTATTAGCAGAGGAACAAAAAGCTACCTACAGTAGTGTGAATCAACAAGTAGGAAGGATTGTTAGTCATGTGAACTCAGATATTTCCTATTGCCAAAGGCTTGATATATTCATATCTTACATTTTATCTTCTCTGTGATGATTCATTACATGTAGTGATAGCATAGACTTCTGTGTGGCTCAATTGGGGGCACACTTTGTCTAATCCAAGTGATTATCTGTATATAAGATTACATACAGCACGATCAGCGAAGAGGCTGTCCTTTCTTCCCCTGTCACTAAGATCTAGGGTGACTCTGGAATGTCACTGTGTGAACATCTCTTACTCTTGCTGTGAGCATGTTTCTAAATCCCAAGTCAATCTGCGAAAAGATTTTCTGTGAATTTCTTCTTAATTTCTTGACTTAAAAGCTCTTATAAACATATATAATCCAAACTTAATTCTTCATTTGAATCAAAATCATTTTTATTGAAGAGTGAACAATTATATGAGTCTAGATTTTCCCAGGAAATCTGTGACATACAGACCTGAAGTACAAATGGAACTCCAGGTAATGTGAGCCCTGGGTAAGGTATAGCAAGGATGGGGAGGTAGGTAAAGAAAGGAGAAAATGAATCATTTATTGAGAAAGGGGGGCAAGGTGGCCAAATAGATTTGCTTCTTAAAGTAGAGTGTAATTTAAGCACTTAGTTTTGGTTTCTTTTGAAGCTCCCTTCCCTTTTCTCCTCTCCCTATTCCAATATAACAGAATAAGATGGAAAAAAACAAAAGAACTATTTACTCATTTCCTAGAGTAATGCTTCTCAAATTTTAACAATGTGCATGCAAATCACCTGGAAATCTTGTTAAATGCAGATTCTGATTCAGTAGTGGTCAGACAGTGATTCTCAAAGAGTGTTCCTCCGAGCAGCCATGTTGGAACCACTTGTGAGCTTATTAGAACCGTACATTTATGAGCCCCACCTAGCCTATTGAATTAACATTTCATTAGATGGGCCCAGAAACTGTTTCAGGAATCTTGCCAGGTGATTCTTATTTACCTTAAAGTTTGCGAATCACTTACATATAGGATATTCTCTGGAGTTTTTCTTAGAATTCTGGTATTTTCTACTGTCATTGGGCTTACAGTATACAGTTGATCTTTAGCAATGGAAACAGTTGGACAGAGACCTTTATTTAGGCTCCTGAATGGCTATTAGCATCTTGAAAGTTGACTGGGTTCACTAAATCCTGTATTTCTTGGTCCTTTGACATCTATTATTATAACCCTGATACTTTCTTTTTTTTTTTTTTTTTGCCAATCAATGAGAGCTTGTAAGGTTGCTGAGGTTGGTTGGCCTTCAACTCTTGGCCTCGCCTTCGCAAGCGCCACGACATCCGGCCGGAGCCACTTTGGGCCCCAACCCTGATACTTTCTAAAGCAGACTTGCCACCTCATAGAATCAAGCACTTCATGGAATTCCATGTGCTTCATGGATTCATGCACATTAGCATAGCTAGAGACCTTTATATGGCAATTGAGTAATACTTTAAAAGATAGAATGAAGGAAAACCTACCTAAAATTCCCCGTAGCATGTTTTTTTACAGAGTTTTAGGGGATATGGATACTATATGAGCTTTATATCTTTACATTAGCTTAGTCCTAGTTCATTGCTGGTTTCAGTCATTTTAATGGCCACTGGTCATTGTTACCCAGAGTCTATGACTGGCTGGTTCTAATGGCTATAAGCATGCTTAGCAGTGTCTTCATGAATGTTGCCATCATTGTTGAAGGAAGAAAACATTTTAACAATAAGAATTGGATTTTCTCAGTATTCGGTTTTCGCAAAAGGTGGAAGTAACCTTTTACAACATCTCAACGGCATTTATTTATTTATTTATATTGAGTCAGAGTCTTATTTATTTATTTATTTATTTATTTATTTATTTATTTATTTATTTATATTGAGACAGAGTCTTACTCTGTCACCCAGGCTGGAGTGCAATGGCGCCATCTCAGCTCACTTCAACCTCTGCCTTCCAGATTCAAGTGACTCTCCTGCCTCAGCCTCTGTAGTAGCTGGGATTATGAGCATGCACCACCATGCCTGGCTAATTTTTGTATTTTTAGTAGTAGAGACGGTGTTTTACCATGTTAGTCAGGTGGGTCTCAAACTCCTGACCTCGTTATCTGCCTGCCTTGGCCTCCCAAAGTTCTGGGATTACAGCTGTGAGCTACCACGCTCGGCCTATTTTTAAATTTACTTTTAAAAATTTTTCACACCCCATGATTCTGCAACAGCTATAATTTTAATTTCTGAAAGTTTTGATGATTTTCTCCAAGGCTATAGCTGGAGAAATGCACATTGTCTATTATTAGTAGCATTTCTCAAATAGTTTACAAGTCCTGCAATATAGATGGGCTGAAACTGTGTTTATGCTTTTTCATTGAGAAATGTTGGTCTTGCAGAAAGAATCCATTTGTTTTGTGAATCTCTATAAAGCAAGGAGAAGAGTTCAAAACTTATGAGGGCACTCAACAAGTGTTCCAAAGAAGGCTATATAGGTACAACATTTGGGTGCTTATATAGTATGTTCTTTTTATTAATACATAGCTTAAATATAAATAGATCTAAGAACCTTAGTTAAGATGATAGGGTAGTGCACACCATGCTATAAAATCTCTCATGCGGAATTCATATAAAGTGTCTGCTGCAATTCTGTAATCTTTCCAAAAGCAATATAGTGTGTCTACAGCCTTCATTTACAACTTATAGAAATTTACTCATTTTATGCAGAAAATTGGAAAGGAGCAGATGTTTACTCTGAAGCTAGACTTTTGAAGTCCAACAATTAAAATAAACATGTCTCTGCCAAAACTTGAACTAAATTAAAAAATTTAGCATATAAATTAAAGCTCACTTAAAACTAAATTTATCAAGGAAATACATTTGTTTTGCATTGCTGGTTTCAATTATTCTGGAAAGGCTTTTATTTTTATGGAACACTGAAGATTTTTAAAAGTTTCAAACAATTTATTGGACAATTGCACCATTTGAAATGAGTTATGTATGTCTTGCTTAAATGTATGAGCTATTAGCACACAGTTGATGACATTACAGGGAGACATTAAAGCAACCATATCTTCTAGTTTATGTCTGTATTTCCAGGGGAGTTCAAGAAACTGGTCTGTAGACCTGAAATAGATAAAGTTGTGGGCTGAGGATGAATGCAGCATTCTCTTCTATTCATTTGTTCTTTTGGTCAGAAATCTGAATTTGGAGACATCTTCAATAAATTATTCATAGTCAAATATTTGTGCTCTTAGCTTTTTGCCACAGAGCAAAAGAGATTTTTCTACTTTTTAGTATCTCTCTGCTTTTGTCTGAATTGTACAATGTTGACTAATTAATTTTTCTTAAACACTTTGCCTTCCATATGTAATTTTGCCTAAAACCTTCATTGACTCTGTTACATGTGCTAGCATTCTAGGATCTCAGTTTACTGTTGCTACCCTATTTAAATGAATCTCCAATGCTTCCTAATTGTCACTCCTTGGCTTCAACCAATTCAGTGACTTTCTTTTATCGGACACACATCAGGATTATGCAAAGTAGTTTCTTGGCTTAAGTTGCCCTGTATTTCTACAAAGGTCCAGTCGGATCCTCAGATGTGACATATGGGCCAAGGCAGAGCATCTGAAATCTAGTTTAGGAATTCTATGTTGTAAATGTTTTAGCTTAAAAACTCTTAAATTTAAACATTTTTTGAATTCTCTTTATTATATTACATGCTTCTGAAATAAAAAAAATTAAATATAATTAAATCCTTTCTTGAAAATGTAGGGTGATGTTATACACAATATAAGTAAGTTGTAAGATGGTGATAAACAGTTAAAATATTAAGGACTATTTTTCCTTGTGTTAAATGGATTCAGGCTGTCTTTCTAGTGTTTCTGTATACTTTGATTTTTTAGTGGTTTTTATGTTTTTGTAATTGTTTTCAGTGTCTGTCTTTTCTGCTGTACCTGTATCCAAATAGAAGTACTTACCTTTCTAATGTAATTTTTCAGTTTGTTGTAGGTTGGTAAAACCTAGAATTTTTAACTTATGCAAAAATAAATAGACTTTGAATAAGATCTCTCTTATAAATGAAGTGCTTGACTTGTATTTTCTTTTCTTTTGTCTACTTGGATACCTTTATTATTTGCTTACTTCTGAATTCTTATCTATGATTTGTATAATACAGAATGTTATTACATAATCTCCAAGCAAGTAATTACTGTAGTTGAAATGGCAAGGGTATGGGAAGCTGGGTGGCGTTTGGTATTTTCAAGTGATGCATACTTAAATATTGATCTATTGGCCTTTTACTCAAAGCCTCCATCAAGTCCCAGATATATATATATATATATTTTTGAGACTGAGTTTTCTGTCACCGAGGCTGTAGTTCAGTGGTGCGATCTTGCCTCACTATAACCTCTGCCTCCTGGGTTCATGAGATTCTCCCAACTCAGTCTCCCAAATAGCTGTAATGCTGGAATTACAGGTGCGTGCCACCACACCAGGCTAATTTTTGTACTTTTAGCAGAGACAGGGTTTCACCATGTTGGCCAGGCTGGTCTCCAACTCTTGACCTCAAGTGATCCACCTGCCTTGGCCTCCCAAAGTGCTAAGATTACAGGCATGAGTCACCACACCTGGCCTTCCATCAAATTTTGAAAGCTCACTATTAAGACATTTTTATTGGTTAGAAAAATTAAATCTGTGGGCCGGGCGCGGTGGCTCAAGCCTGTAATCCCAGCACTTTGGGAGGCCGAGGCGGGTGGATCACGAGGTCAAGAGATCGAGACCATCCTGGTCAACATGGTGAAACCCCGTATCTACTAAAAATACAAAAAATTTGCTGGGCATGGTGGCGCGTGCCTGTAGTCCCAGCTACTCAGGAGGCTGAGGCAGGAGAATTGCCTGAACCCAGGAGGCGGAGATTGCGGTGAGCCGAGATCGTGCCATTGCACTCCAGCCTAGGTAACAAGAGCGAAACTCCGTCTCAAAATAAAAAAAAAAAAGAAAAGAAAAATTAAATCTGTGATTCTATCTCTCAAATAAAATTCTGGTGACTTTTCCCTAACTCACCAAAAGTAGATACATTTTTCTGCTTCATTGTTTTAAGAAAAAGCCTTAACATATTTTGAAATAAAATTCTACACACATTGAACGGAACTTGTGGCTATGTAAAACGGCCTTCTCCACTCTGAAAATCTCTCTCTTTTGATCTTTTAACTGTCATCTCCTCCCCGCTCCCATCCCCCCTCCCTGCACTCCTTACCCTGTCTTGCCACTGCAGAACAAGAGATGGGATGAAAGTTGGAAAATAATAATTTATGGAGAAAGCCTGTGTTCTGTGCTTTATGAAAGTAAATTGTAGAAAATTAATGTTGTGACAAGATGATTCTATTTTGATGAATAAAATCATTGAAAAGCTATCAAACCCCACTGTTTTCTCTGCTGAGACAACTTTTTTCCTCTCTATTCTGCATTCCTATTCCTGGCTGTCTTCCCAATTAGTCTTTGCTAAAGAGTGATAATTAGGGAGATAGGATTTTCACCTACCTTATGAACAGTAAAAATACCCATTTTCCACCACTGAATCTATGTGTATTAATACTTTATGTTTTCAGAAAGAAAATCTCACACTGCTGTGATTCCTGCTTAAAAAAGGAGGTAATCTAATGCCAAAATAAAAACAACTTTATGGTAGTTTTATGAGCACCGGAGAACAATGGCCACATGATGTTCATTTGCTTGTTTCTTGTCTAATGACTGTGTTCAAGTACATCTTAAAGGCTAAATTTGATTTAAGATGTCTTACATCTTCTCAAATTCCTTAGAACAAGTGCAGTAAATTAAAATTAAATTTCAGCCTTAAATGGATTGCCTGTTTTGCATAGGTAATCTATTCATATGGTTCAAAAATCTGAAAGAGTAAATGAGTACATAGTAAGAAATTTGCTTCCTACATCCCCGTCTTCCCAGCTCCTTTTACTCCCCCTTCCTTCCCCATGAAAACTACTGTTACTAGGTTTTTATGCGTCCTTCCAGAGATTCTTATGTATATACAAACCTAAAATAAACATAGATTCTTATTCTCCTACTTTTTACAAAAAATAGCACATTTTATAAATATTTTGCCTCCTGATTTTTTTTCTTGCTTAACATAGAGTTATTTCTATATATGTACATAGGAACTTTTCTTATTTTTTATAGCTGTATATGATTTCCTTGCTCTGAAGTACCATAATATATGCATACTTCACAATTCCCTTATTCATATATATTTGACTAGTTTCCAGTTTTTGATATTATGAAGAATGCTGCAAAGAATATTATAGATGCATAATTTTATACAGTAGAATAATTTCCCAGTATTGTAATTGCTAGGTTAGAGTATAGGTATTTGAATGTTGATCAGCATTGTCAAATTGCCCTCATGTAGGGATTGTGCTTATTTATGCTCTTACCAGGCTTAGATGAGATTGTACCCTTTTCCTCAGCCCTATCAATAGAGCATGTTATCAGCCTTTGGCATTTTGCCAGAGTGATAAATACAAAATAATACATTAGTAAGTTTTTAACCTGTGTTTTTCTTATGAGTGAAGTGAAATATATTTTCACATATTTAAGTAATGTTTCTCTTTCTATAAACAATTAATATCTTTTCCTTTTTATCAACATTCATGTCTTTTATTAATCTTTTTATTATTTATTTCTATAGGCTTTTAATAAATTTTAGCTTTTTCTGTGATATAAAGTAAAAAATGTTTCATGATTACATCATTTGCGTTTGACTCTGGATATCATCTTTTTTTTCTATTTTTGTTTGTTATTTTCTGAAGAATTGGTTGAATTTCTCTAGTTTAATATGTTCATTTCTCTTTGTGGCTTCTGGATTTTTAGTCGTAATTAGAAAGGTCTTACCCATTCCGCAATTACAAAGGAATTCTCCTGTTTTTGTACTTTTATATTATCTTTAGTAGCAAATAAATCTCTGATTCATCTGGCATTGGCTTGTAGTAAGAAGATTGTTTTTTCTTTATATGACTTAATTATTGAATGGACTATCTTCATTCCACTGATGTAAGATATTGCCTTTATTATACACCTCTCTATATTGTGTGATAGTTTTGGATTTTCTATTCAATCTGATCAGTCTATTTATGTGCTAGTACTTAGGGACTATATGTTTTAACTTCTAGAATTTCTATACTACCTTTAATAACTGAAATTGCCAAACTGTTTTCCCAATTAAAAGTTTTTCTGAATGTTCTTATTTTCTTCTTTTTTCTTTATAAACTTCTAGATTGACTTGTTTTATTCAAACAGCTGGTATTTTAAAAATAGGATTGCATTACAGTTTTAAATTAAAGCAAATTGTTGTTTTTATGATGTTGAAATTTATTCTCAAAATCATGATACTGCTTTTTCAGTTGTGTAATTCCTTTTGTTTCCTCTAATGGTGCTTTAAATCATACAAATCTTGCACATTTCTTAACAACTTTAACTCTTGGTATTATAAGTTTTTCTTCACTGTTGTTAGTGAGTTCTATATGTTGATTTTGAATTCTACTATTTTACTCATCCTTTATTGCTTATAGTTGTTTATCAGTTAATTATCTTCTATTTTCCAGGTATATAATAATTGTTTCTATAGTAAATAATTCCTTTGTTTTCCCCTTTCCAAATTTGCACAGATCTAATGTGGTTGTTACTTGTCTAATTGCTTTGGATTTTACCTAGGGATCAGCTTTAAATATTGTCAGCGATCATCTTTTTCTTGTTTCTCACTTCTGGGATTCTAAAATTTTGTCGTAAAGCATGATGATGGTTTTTGGTCTGAGTTAGACATACTTTACTATGTTAATGAAGTATCCATCTGTAGAGTCCTAGAGTTGTAGCTGGACATGTGAATGCCTTCTTAAGACATGCATTTCTCAGCCCAGCTTGCATTTAAGCATGACCTTGTGATTCATATGTGCCCATGTTCTTGCTGTTGTGATGTAAGTGATACATGTCAGTTCTTCCACACCCTTTCTTTTCCCTTCTTACTGGCAGAAAACCAGAAGTGCTGGCAACCCAGCCTCAACTATGTAGAGGACATCAAGGCCCACAGGGATGGCAAACCACAAGATGGAGCGAACCTGAGTCTCAGAATCACTTTGTGGAATAGACCGCTACTCTGGAACACCAACTTCTGATTATTACTTGAGAAAGAAAAAGAAACATAATTGTTTTTAAAGTCATTTTATTGTTGAGTCTCTTGTTACACTTAGCCCTTTATTATCATGAATCCACATTTATAGTTCACCCTCGAACAGTGGGATTGGAGGGTTAGGGGTGTTGATTCCCAGTGTAGTAGCAAATCTTCATATAACTTTGACTCACCAAAAACTTAGCTACTAATAGTCCACTGTTGGATGGAAGCCTTACTGATAACCTAAATAGCCAATCAACACATATATTTCATGTATTCATGACACATGTTTTTCTTAATATTTTTTCTGTATGTCTAGTCTGCACAGCAAGCCTCCAAACAAATTTTCTGTATATTTATTTTTAAAAATCTGCATATAAGTGGATTTTTAGAGTTCAGACCTATGTTGTTCAAGGTTCAATTGTAGTCCTTTCTTTTTTAGGTGATTTTTTGCTTTTAATAAAGTAAGTTTTTTTTTTTTGTCAAAGGCTATTTTTATCTGTGGAAAGTATCATGTGCTATGTATTTCTAGATATATGAATATAAGTTATTTTAATAGTTTTACAATATTTGACCATTCTTGCTTTCCCCGGAATAAGTCACATTTCATATAATGAATTATTTGTTCAAGCGCTTCTGGGAGTGTTTCATTGATATTCATACCTAAGCTTTGTCAGGTATTTTTGTTTTGTGCAATCTTTAAAAAGTTTTGATGTTACTATTACTCTTTTTTTGTAAAGGGAAGAAGAGGTTTTCTTATTTTTCTAACAGGGCTATTGAAAACACTGGAACTCACTATTGTTTAAAAATGTAATAGTATTTTCCTAGAAAACTTCCAGGGTCTAGAGATTTTGGAGTATTCATAATTGGCACATTTATGTAATTCATTTGTTGAAATCAGATTATTTAAATTTTTTATGTCTTTTGGGATCAGTTTTGGTGAATTATATATTACTAGAAAATTACATATCTCATACAGATTAACTTTATTTTGGTAGAGAGTTGAATAAAATGGTCTCTTTTGGTTCTTTTATTTTTCTTTGTTTTTGTGGCTTTTAAACTTCTTATTTTCATTTTTGTAGTTCATACATATTTCCTTGAACAGGTTAGCTCTGCTTCATACATTAAATATTTTCTTAAAAATAATTTTAAAAATGTATTTATTCTACTTTTTCATAACTCCATAAATACTAACTCCTGTTTTCTCCTTTTCCATTGATTCTTTTTGTTCTTTTCTATAAATTTGATTCAGAAGCTCTGTTTCTTCTTTTCATTATTCTTTTAAATTCTTTAAATAAAAATTAAATGCTATGAGTTTTCCTTTGAGCAATGATTTAGCTACAGCTCATGAATTCAGGTATGATGTTTCTATTAATATTCACATATATCAGTTTGTATAACTCTTTGAAGAGGGAATTGTTTTAGAGGTTTTTTTTTAAATTTCCGTATGAGGAAATTTTATTTTTCTCCAGTTTCATCAATTTCTGTATTTAGTGTATTACGTTACCAGTGTATTTTCTCCATTGTTTCTAGAATTTGCCTGTTTCTGAAATTTTTTATGGCTTCATATGTTATAAATTTTAATAAATATTCCATATATTCACAAATATGGATTGTCGAAAAGAAGATAGGCCTTTTCTATTTCTAATATAAAGTCTTTTTGGTCTATTGAACATCTGTAACTTGTTAATGATGCTACTCTGTTCTCATAGCTTCAGAGAAGAGAATTATGCTCCTATCACTAGTGTGTTTCTGTCTTTTATTCCCTGTAACTTCTGGTTTGTGAATATTTTGCTATGTTATAGTTCATAACAATTAATTTTTTGTGAATTACTCCCTCTTGATTTATAAAGTTTTCTTTTCTGCATCATTTTGGGCCTAAATTCTTTTGTCTAATGTGAAGATCAAGACCATCTACTTAGATTCTCTTTAATTTTTCCAGTATATCTTTGTCCACATTTTAATATTAATTATTGTGAATCAGTTTGTTCTAGGTATTCTTTTAAACAGTATTGAGTTTGGTTTTACTTTCTTACTCAATCTAAATATCTTTGATTTTAACAAGTCAATTTAATCTATTGATATTGATATAGCTGACATGTTTGTTTTGAGTGCTGCTGTATGTTACATTTTTTGCTTTCATGTTTGCTTTATGTTCTCTAATAGTGTTTCATTATATTGTCTGTGTAATTCCCTTTAAGTATGCTTCTGATGTTTATGAAGGTTACATATTTATTCTATTGGCTATCTTTATAATTTTGCTTTTATATTATACTCTTAGATCCCTTTTTCTTTATTAAATCAATTTTCTATGAAGCACAGTGATACATAAAAATACCTTCATCTTCTCCCTTTTATTCTTTCTTTCTCTACCACCCAGTAATAGCCAATAAAATGGTCTTAGTTTTTAACGTTTTGTAAAATAAGTTTGTACTTCTATCAATTTTTTTTTTGATTTGCTTTAATGCTATTACTTGATTTCCAGGAATTTTAGTAAAATAATCAACAAACTGTTCCAACTGCCTGATTTCTTTTCCCCTCCTTCCTAAATTTTTTGATTGTACCAGTTCTACTTGTCAGAGCACATCATATTCACATTCTTTTTTGGTCATCTCAACCCTAAAGGCTTTTTTAAAAATCATTTCCTCAGTCATATTTATTTGGCTGAACACCACCTACTGTTGTTGTCAGGAAAGATTAATTCATTTTTGTATGTAAAAGCTGTTTGTTGCCTTTATTCCTAAAGGACAACTTGATTCAAACTTTCTTTTCCTGAGGACCTTGTAGATGGTGCTGTTAATACATGTTTTATAGTGTTAAATGCAACTGTATATAAATTTGATTTTCATCCTTATAAATAATTTGCTCTTTTTGCTGGGCTGTCTTAGATATTCTTTCTGTATCATTTAAAGTTCAATAACTGTCTGGGTTGTCTATACTGGGATAGTTTTTCCTTGCCTCCAGTGTACCTTTCAATATGTATAGTATGCTTTTATTTCAAAGAATTTTGGAGAGCTTATATCTTTTTTTCTTTTTTTTTGAGATGAAGTTTCGCTCTTGTTACTCAGGCTGGAGTGCAATGGCACGATCTTGGCTCACCGCAACCTCCGCCTCCTGGGTTCAGGCAATTCTCCTGCCTCAGACTCCTGAGTAGCTGGGAGTACAGGCAGGCGCCACCATGCCCAGCTAATTTTTTGTATTTTTAGTAGAGACGGGGTTTCACCATGTTGACCAGGGAGCTTGTATCTTTAAGTTGTCTTTATGTCCCTATGTTTTTCTTTTTTAAGTACTCTGTCTTAGTCTGTTTGAGCTGCCGTGATAAATTATCATAAATTAAGTGGCCTATGAACAACATAAATTTATTTCTTACAGCTTTAGAGGCTGAGAAATTTATTTATTTCTTTTTCTTTTTTTTTTTTGAGATGGAGTTTTTGCTTTTGTTACCCAGGCTGGAGTGCAATGGCGAGATCTCGGCTCACCGCAACCTCCGCCTCCTGGGTTCAGGCAATTCTCCTGCCTCAGCCTCCTGAGTAGCTGGGATTACAGGCACGCACCACCATGCCCAGCAAATTTTTTGTATCTTTAGTAGAGACGGGGTTTCACCATGTTGACCAGGATGGTCTCGATCTCTTGACCTCGTGATCCACCCGCCTCGGCCTCCCAAAGTGCTGGGATTACAGGCTTGAGCCACCGCGCCCGGCCGAGAAATTTATTTCTTCCAGTTTTGGAGGATCAAGGCACTGGCAGATTCTGTGTCTGGTGAAAGCCTGCTTCCTGGTTCATAGATTCTGTCTTTTCACTATATCCCCTCGTAATGAAAGGAGCAGGGAAACTTTCAGGTTCCCTTTTATGAGGGCAGTAGTCCCATTTATAAAGGTTCTGCCCATATGACCTAATCACCTCCCAAAGCCCCCATCTTCTAGTAACATCACCTTGTAAGTTAGGATTTAACATATGAATTTTGGAGAAAAATAAATGTTCAGTCTGTAACATACTCCAAATACATTTGTTGTATCTACTTTGCTGTCTTCTATATCTGTCATCTAGTCTCTCATTCTTTCATTCTTTTCAAGTCTTTATTTATTTTTGTTAATTTTTGTTCTCCTTTTTTATTAGCCTTTATGTTCCTTATTCTATTTGCTGCAGATTTTTTATTATTTCTGCTGTTTCACCCTATTTATTTCTTGAGCTCTGACAGGTTATATTTGAGCACTTCCTATTGACTCCCTGTTTCTTCTTCATGATCTTCCTTTTAAAGGCAATTGCTTCATTTATTTTATAAAACTAATGACTAAGTTTTTAATTAGATTTTTAATTCTGTCTTTGAAGAAATTCTTGTGCTTTTTGTTGGCAAGTTTTACTGCTCTTTTTCCAATTTTTTTCTTACAGTAACCTTGTATCAATACTGTTCTATCTCCTTTGCTAATACTCATTACTGAATGAATTGTATCTTCATGCCTTAGCTATATTAGTAGAGGTGTTTGTGAAGTGGGAAGATTCAGGCAGTCTTTTAAACTTCACACCTTAAAGGTGCTTTCATTAGGTGCTTCCACAGAGATGTTGTACTTGCTGCTAATATGGCCCCTTTGTTTAGTTGTTCAATCTGTTTATTATCTATCTATCAATCAGTCAGTTGTTCATCCGTCTATCTGTCCATCCAACCATCTTTCTTTCTCTAAACTGTATTCAGGAGGCTTCAGCAGCCATCCCTACTCACTGCCATACTACTTCTAATTTTTACGCATGATAAGATGTTGCATGTTAGTATCTTCTATGGCTGCTATAATTTCTTTTCTATGGTGGTGTATTTTTGTTGATATTTCTGTGAACTGTCACTGGTAAGCTACTTAATCTCAGTCTTCATTTTATCTTTATTTCTTTTTGCTTCTATCAGACCTTTGCCCTATTGACAGGATAGTATAGTATACCAAAAATACAGTTTTGGCATTTCAGGGTGCCACACATGTTAAGAAAATATTTTTGGCAGTATCTTTGGAAATCTGCCCTTGAATAACTAGTCTCTGTTTCTTTATAATGGTTTTTCTGTAAGGTTTATGCATGGTATCAGTTGCTTTTGAGAGCCTCTACATGGTGGAAAGTATGAACATTATATCTGTTTTAAGTTTTATGACTAATGAGTTTATTTTTTCTTTTTGTTGCTTTTGTATAATATCCAGCAAGTGGAAATTTCTTTATTCTGATGCCTTGTTCATACAGGAATATGAACACTGACATTTTGGGGTTGATTTCGTTTATTTTATTAAGATTTTTTTTGTATTGGTGGCCATGTATGTGGTTTGAAATGAAGCATGCATTTTTAGGGTATAAAGTTAGCCAGGTTTTAGAATGGCATGATGGGTAAAGCATGTTTACTTTTTTACTCCATTTTTCCTTTTGAATCCTGATGATGTTGTTCTCATTTTCAGTAAGTTTTCCATATTCATGGACTGCTTTGTTACTTTGTGACCATGAAATGCTTGAATTTAGAGTTCTGTGTGAGAAAAGTGATCCTTGCTGTGCTGTTATGACTAAGCATATTGTGTACCACAGTTAGGAAGTAAAAAGCGCTTTGCATCCTGAGATAAATGATGTATATGGATCTGTCTATACATCTATCAGTTCATCTATCTGTCTTTCTTTCTATCTATCAATCAATCATCACCTTATCTAGCACTATTCCCTCAAATTAAGGAAGGTTAAGCTCTTTCTTATAAGTTGGTAACTCTCATTGAAATAATTCTTTCCCTGAATTTTGCAAAACTAACATCTATAAATTTGTGATGACCCTTGAAGATAAGATTTAAAAATAAAGAAACTGTTCTACCATGAATAGGCTTATTGTAACTTTGGTAGCCTTTTTTATTTTTTCCTTGAAATATCCAAAATATCTGCTATGTCCATTTGTCAATGATTCTTGCAAATATTTAAATTTTGTAAATAAGAATACCTTTTAAAGAATATTTTTGTCTCGCATTTTTCTTTTACTTACCATAGAAACAGTACCCAGCGTTATTGCTATTTTTATAAAAAGATGAATATATAATTCATTAAGAAGATCTATATAATATAAAGCTTATAATTATGGTCATGATAAAGTCTTGAATTGTGAATATTTATTGTATTTATTGAATATAACAAAATTATAGAATAAACCCTATAAAATATAATATTAGATGTGGAAACAAGGTAATCTTTCTTTGACAAAAAGGTGCATATACAAAGATTTAGTCAGAGATTGACTAATGCTTAAAAATGAAGAAAAAAATGAATCAATCTAATTGAGACCAGTGATCCATGATTGGGTTAAGAGAAAATCTAGCTATTCAATTCAGAGTTCACTTGAATGCATGGGCTACTGTCAAGTTTTTAATAAAAGTACAGAGCAGCTTCCTAACAGACGTGTGAATAATGAAAAGTTTATATAAGTCTCTGAAACAATTTTAATATAATTGAATCAAGGAAATAATTAAAGTGTATAATAGGCTTCTATTTAAATTTGTTCTTAACAGTGCAATTTCTTATTTTACTTCTGTATTATGAATTTAATTATTTTTGTCAAGATTTTAAAAAATAATTATTATAACCAGTTGGCACCATAATTACTTTTAGGGAAGGAACGGTGGTTGGTCGGGGGGCGGGGGTTGGGGAAACAAAACTTGATAAGTCACTTGGGATTAAAGGTGAGGGACTTTGAGGATAGAGCCTCTGTAGCAGGGTAAATTATTCTACATGAGAAAATGGGAAGTATTTATTTTGAACTACTAAAAGGGTTGGGATTGGAGGTTCAGGGCAATCTTGTCAATATCGTCAGGCAGGGAGGTTTTACCTGACATGTGAATTACTGTTTTATGTAAATATAGTTGAAAGTCATGTATATTTAGAATTTTGAATATATAATTTTAAGATAGTGGTTTTAATTTTTTAAGAAAATGTGTAATTTTTTTCCCAAAGCTAGTGGAAGTTTCTTTGTGTCCTGATAACGATAGCATAAATGAAGTCTACAGGAATAATACTTTCAGTTAGATTTTCATTTTAAAAATACCCAATATATAATGATAGAGAAGCTGTATTAAGTCTGTATTTTCAGGAGAGATTGTCTTCCGATGCATTTACCAGTGTCAGACACCTACTTTATAGAACCACCCACCAACTCCCTTACGTTTTTGTTATTATTGGGTTTTTGTTTTTTGTTTTTTTTAGACAGTTTGCTCTGTCGCCAGGCTGGAGTGTAGTGGTGCGATCTTGGCTCACTGCAACCTCCGCCTCCCAGGTTTAAGTGATTCTCCTGCCTCCTCCTCCTGAGTAGTTGGGACTACAGGCACGTGCCACCACACCCAGCTAATTTTGTATTTTTAGTATAGACGGGACTTCACCATGTTGGCCAGGGTGATCTCGATCTCTTGACCTTGTAACCCACCTGCCTCAGCCTCCCAAAGTGCTGAGATTACAGGCATGGTCCACCATGCCTGGCCTAGGCTTGTTTTTTATATTTTGTTCAGTTTCTAGGGAACATTATTTTGTGTTTCCTTTTTATTTGCATGATGCTGACCAAGTCATGTTCATAAATCACGTATGTGGATATCTACAGTGCTTTCACTTGCCTTCCATCTTGAGCATGGCAAAACATGGACATTTTCCTTCAGAAGTGCAACTTGAACTTATGTTAACTAGGCATTGACAATATGTGCTTAATAGCAATTATCTTATTTCTAAGGATCTCACAGTTGGCTTGGCACATTGCCTCAGTGCTCTTCAAACATCAGAGAAGGATGACATAAACAATAAGATTTACACTGTAAAATTAGCCTCCACTTAAAAATTATTTTATCAGCCAATTCTTATCTTAATAGCATATGTTACCTTTTATTAAAGTAAATATAATGTCTCTCAGCTCTAGCTTTTTTTCTGTTTATTTTTATGTACACTTAGATTGCTTCATTGAAATATGTAGAAGACTACTATCTAAATACTGTTTAAATTTTAAAAATGCATAATCTGTAGGGTAGAGTCTTGAAAGAGTGGCAACTTTAGTCAAACAGTAACACTATCAGGTAAAGATCATAACTCACATTCACTTCTATAATTTAAAATAAGTTATGCCTGATATGTATTCAGAAAATGTCAGAGCTAGAACATTTAGTTTAGTCTCTGTTTCATGGGTTAAAGAAAATAAAGCTTAGAACAGTGAAAATACTTGCTCAAATACTGATAGTTCATGGCTGAACTGGTAATAAAAGTTACAACCAACTTTTTCATCTTTGCTTTTTTTTTTTCTTCTGTTCTGTCATTTTAAGTTTCTTGAAGGAAAAGCTCAGAGGAAAGTAAGTATTGATGATAGATAGAGCAGATATAGGATCGTTGCAGGATGTGGTGGCTCATGCCTGTAATCCTAGCACTTTGGGAGCTGAGGCAGGTAGATCACTTGAGGTCAGGAGTTTGAGACAAGCCTGGCCAATACGGTAAAACCCTGTCTCTACTAAAAATAGAAAAATTAGCTGGGTGTTGTCGTACACCTGTAATCACTGCTACTCAGGAAGCTGAGCCGGGAGAATCACTTGAACCCAGGAGGTGGTGGCTGCAGTGAGCCGAGATCACACCACTGCATTCCAGCCTGGGTGACAGAGTGTGACTCCATCTCAAAAAAAGAAAAATAAAAGGATTGTGTTAACATGGGGCCCTGGGTGAGAAGAGAAAATGTGTTTATAGGAGGACATGTAGGAAGGGCACTGGAGATCACTGTCTACCATGTTGAATTGTCCCTGCTCCAATCTTACAAAGTGGGACATGCATTGAGTTTCTTGGGCACATTTGCTTCCCCAAGAGCAGGCCGTATCATCCAATGCTATTTGCACAGAACTCATGGCTTTATATTTACTGCCCTAGAAGAGGTGATTTATAATCTTTTATCATTTAAAACAGTAAATTTTATTTTTAGTGATATTTTCTTATTTTTATGCTCCTTTCAATGTGCTGTAACCTAACTGAATGAAAAGCAAGTGGCATTTTCGTTGTTATTGTTGGTGATGATACTTTTTATGGCAATCTTTGAAACACCTGGGAGTATCCCAAGTCCTTGGAAAATCATCGTTGGGAATTGCCACTCTGGAAACAGATTGTCATGGTTACTGTGTTTAATGCTGTGATTGTGTCTTCAAGTCTGATATGTATGTGTGTGTAGATGTAGACATCATTTTATAGTCTAGTTTGGTTAGCATGTTTGATCTTTTTCTGTCAGTCAGAGACGTATGTCTTGACTGTCTTAAAAACAAGATTGTTCTCATTTTTTAATATAATGGATATTTGTTGCTTAGGATCATTTTTTTTTAAGGAGTGAAATACCCAGAAAATTAAAGTGGTCTAGAAGAGAACTGCTAGTTCTACATTTTTTTTGAAGTCATGTTCAATTTTACTTACTTTTATCATTTAGTATTAAAAGAACAGTGTATAGATTATAAATAAGAATTCTACATCCTCTGTCTTTTCTTAAGTACCTACTTTGATAACAGGTATGACTAGCCTCAGTAGCTAGATGTGGTATGTGGAATGTGGATTCATTCACATCAAGCACGCTTCTTATAGGAATCCTTTAATGCACTCAGTCACCCAGAGCAGTCAAAGGCCTAAGCTGCTTCGTACTTTATAGCAGGGAACAGTCACTCCCATAAATACTGTGTACTCTCAAATAAATCCAGAATGTTTGCAGCAGGATTTGTGTACCATCCTCAACTCTCTGTTTTCTGTGATAAAGTCTTTGTACACAATTGTTTGATTGTTTTTAATCTCTTGATGCTCACAAATAATGCCACTGGAGAAATAAACCTAAGACATCCTACTGGAACACTTTATATAGAGAAATATAGCATTTCAACAACAGAAGCCTTTCTTGTTGAGGTGATGTACATTTGGAATACTCTGGAATGATTACATGACATCAAGATAAAGAGCCAATGAGAAACAGCAATAACAAAAAATACCTTTAATAAGGAAAAATATTTATACGATGAGTTTTTTCTTAGATACATATGTGATGATTGAGAGCATTTGTTTATATTGTAGGTTCTTGTCACACCCAATAGTAAGTTTAGAAAACACTAGTTTTATGGTAAAAGATGTTACATGTGTGTATGTATACATATATTATTTGGATATTCCAATCATTGGTACTTACTCCCCTTGGTTGATTAATACATAATTATCTTGAGAAAATGATTATGTGTATCACTGTGATCTGGCTAAAACATCTAATTGATCACCTGGTTTTGATTCATTTCCCCTGGTAATCTGATAGGTGGCCATTTCTTTCCTTTCTAGTCTCTGTTCCCTTCTAAAGATGAAACTTGGTCAAATATATCTATTTATGGTGACTGTCCTT
Organism: Saguinus imperator; assembly: GCA_004024885.1. Lineage (NCBI taxonomy): Eukaryota > Metazoa > Chordata > Mammalia > Primates > Cebidae > Saguinus > Saguinus imperator. The sequence goes on from PVHO010011630.1 coordinate 66,414, forward strand.
AAGATAGTTTCAGACATACCTTCTTCCTTTAATAATCTCATTTGGTTAATATGTTAGGTCCTTTCCTATCAGCCAGAGAAATAAAAATGCTTTCAGTGTCTTAAACAAAATTGTTTATATGCTTTAATCAAATGGTCATGTTAAGGGGAGAAATGCTCAGAAAATTAAACTGAGTATAGCACGTAACTGCTAATTCTATATTTCTTTCCTGAAATTGTGTTTTCATTTATTTTTTTGAAAACCATTTAGAAGCTGCATGGCACCCAAAGAATTTCTCAAGTTTGTGGAAAAGAGATAATAATTAAATCCCAAAGTTAGGGGTAAGAGAGAATGGAATTTTATTGGTCAATTCTGATATCTTAGAATACCTAACTAATGTGGATCTTTGAAAGCATAAAATTGCTGCAGTTACTTTAGAAAGGTCATATTTAGAAGGCTTATACTATTTTTTTCCCCATTTTAAAGGTAAATTTGGTTTCTTTTAAGTAAGTATTGATGTAAATGATGGCACACCTTTTTCTGGGGCATAAATGCTTGGGGATGAGCCATAGTCACGCATGATGTGTGTCAAGATAAGAAGAAATAGAAGTTTATCTACAGAGACTACCATATGATGTATATATAAATTTCCAGTCCCTGGGATTATGATTTTTTTTTAGTGAAGACAAATGTTTTTTTGTTAGTTAGATCCTGATTTTTGGCATGATTTAGTAGGAGAAAGAAGGTTTTAGTTTAGACATAGCTTTTCTTACATCTTGTGCAAAATTGTCAGTTGTAGGGAGGGTAAACACCACACTCCAGAAAGGCCTTCTGAAACGTCCTTGTTTCTGTGTGAGTGTGATGGAAAAAAGAACTTTTAAAAAAATACATGTTTAATGAAAGATTAACATTTCCAGTTTATTTCTCCCAGATTTTTCTTTAACACTTGTTTGTATCTCTATGATAGCATGTATGAAAATATATTTTAATGATTTAATTATCTCCCCATATTAGATGCTCTTATTGTCTTTATCATATGCCCTTTTTATTTTTCTATTCTTGGTGATAGGTGGAGTCACTGATACATTGCAGGTATATAGTATAGATTTCTTAGTAGATATGTGTGTGATTGCCCTTTTGCAAGCCTTTTTTTTTTCAACTTTTAAGTTCCTGGGTACATGTGTAGGATGTGCAGGTTTGTTACGTAGGTACACGTGTCATGGTGGATTGCTACACAGATCAACCCATCACCTAGGTATTAAGCCCAGCATCCATTAGCTTTTCTCCCTGATGCTCTCCCTCCTCCCACCCCACAATGTGTTGTTTCGACAGCCCCAGTATGTGTTGTTTCCACCATGTGTCTGTGTGTCCTCATCATTCAGCTCCTACTTATAAATGAGAACGTGCAGTATTTGGTTTTCTATTCCTGCATTAGGCAAACCGTTTAAAAAAAAGAAAAAGAAAAAAGAAACGAAGACATGCTCTGAAAATGGCCTTGGACCTAATTCAAGAAATGAAAGAAAGACAGAGATCAAGGAAGAAAGAAATGATGCAGAGTTTATGAAAGTTAGATGCTAAGATGACAGCTGAGGATGCTTCTTTTCTCCTCAGCCTTCTTTAGCCAGGTGCTTACTTGACAATTTGTAAATTAAATTATTCCTTGAACAATACTTTGCACAGGAGTAAAGGAATGCTTCATGGATAAAGAGAGGCAATACCTGAAGCTTATTTTTGTGGATAAATATGTTTATTTTGATGCTTGAAGCTAGGATGCAGAACTGATAGAGAGAAGCCAGGGGGTTTTCTCTGCTCCACCAAATAAATCACATATGACTAGAAATTGCAACCAGACAGCAATCTGTGAAGCAAACGATAGGAGCTCCACCGTCTGGTGCCTGCTGTGGATGTCTGGCACCCAATGGTACCAGATTTGGTGTAAGTGGGGCTTCTGTTTAGGAAACTTTGCCAATTTTTTTTCTTGAAAAGTGGATTCTGGCTTTGTTTCTGCATCCTTGTATGGGAATAAAAAAAATCTCATAATTGCAAATGTGTTTATCATGCCCAAAATGTTACATCCAGGTTATTCTTTCCATAGGATATTGTAATCCTGTGTGGGTACATTTGCTGCTGCTTTTGACACAGTAAAGTTGTGTTAATGTTTTTCAACTTGCTAGCTTTTAGAACTAAGGTAGGCATAATTCCTAATTTATCCATGCTCCCTCTTATACATACATTTAGGTAGTCAAATCTTGGGAGTTTCTATAGAATATTTTAAAAACTTAACACCTTTGGTCTCTTTTACCCTGAGAAATGTTTTCACATTTGAGAGCATCACCTCCTATCAAATAATTATGTCCCCTTGACCCTCTCCCTCTGATAAGTTTCACATCTTTCTTCGCAGGAATAAAGAAAGAAACAAAAGCTATATTATGGCTTTCTTTACTCCTCTTCATTTTGGTTTGAACATTTGAAGCAAACATTGAATTTTTAATTCTTTTTTCTTTTGCCAAAACCTATGATGCTATTTATTCTGGTGGGGCATACATGAAATGCACATTGCACTTCCATCTCTCTTGACATTTTCTGTGTTTATTGTATAATATTCCATCCCTTCAGTTGTCCAAGAAGTTGTACTGGATTTCTACTTGCTCACCTATTTCTTACTAAATATTCCTTGTTGCATCATGATCCCTCTCACCAGGGTTCCTCCTGGGTGAATTCACAGGTTACTATCTGCATTGCTACAATAGACTCCTAAATTTGCCATCTTTCCCAGGATTCTGCCTCTTCACTCATTCTTGTATCTTTCCAAACTTTCCTTTACATCTTTCTTAATATCAAACCTGATTAGTCATTCTCCTGCTTAGATTCTTCCACCGAGTTCTCATAGCTTTCAGGTTAAAGTTCAAGCTGATTGGTATGACATACAAGGCTCTTAGGTCCTGGTAGTCTCAGCTCTGGCTACTTCCCTTAAACACTGCACACTCAGACCAGGTCTGACTAGTTTTATTTCCCTGTATCACAGTACACCACTGTGATTTCCTGTGTGCACTTACTTTACTCCCAGGTCTCTCTATCCTCCTCTTCTTTATGTACCTAATTTCTTCCTGGCTCTTTGAGGCTGGGCATCAGTGTCATGTCCCCAGTGTCTAATGTGGATGTCTTTCATCTGTTCTCCCATAGGTTTGGATGCATCTCCTTTCTATCATATTTTGCTAGTATTATTATTCACTGTCCTTCCACAGTGGCATAGAGTCCCCAGGGTCTGTCATAGTAATGTTTGCAAATGTCTACTATGAATAATCGAGTAAATGAATCTAATAATTTTTTTTATTACTTTTAAGTACTCTCTATTTTAATTCACTGCCTATCAAGCCTTGGTCTCTTTGAATTATGCTTATATCTAAATGTTGATAATAGCATCAGATTTAATTAATTGTAGCCTTATGTATTGACTCTCAAACATTACCAAGATTGTTACTGTTGACTCTATATTCAGACAAATAACCAGACACATAGAGTAAAAGATTTAACCCATAATCTACATGACCTAATGAAAAGAGCTTAGACAGGAACCAAGAAACAATAGGCTTAAATGCCAGATGCCTTTGCCATATTACCCCATTTCTTTTTTTATGGTTGGTTAAAAATGTTAACTTTTGAAAGGTTAATGTGATGCTACTAAGGCCTCCCTAGGGTGATTGATCAGTTTAAATGTAAACTATTTTGGTGACTATGATATATAAAGTCATATTGAAAAAATTTGACAATAGAATCATTTAAAAAAATAATATTGATATGTGAAAATATTCACAATTGAGAAATCTTATATGATGACCTTTGAGATTATACATTTTGGTCTTGAGGCACAACCCATCTTAGTAAAACTGCTTAAGAACTTCAATGAGAAATAAATAAGATAGTTTGTATTTTAAGCTACTGAGTGTGATTTCTTGCTGGGATCTATCGCTATGAAAAGTGATTATGGGTTTAAAGTGACTTTCTTATTATTTTGGGTTTTGAGGGACTACAGTTTATCCTGTTGGTCTATGTTAACCAACAGTATGTAAAGAGGACAGAGGACAGCCAGCAAGGGTTCAGGTATTATCTGTTTCAAGTGAGCAGGGTCAGAAAAGCCTAGTATACCGGCCGGGTGTGGTGGCTCACGCCTGTAATCCCGAGGCCGAGGCGGGTGGATCATGAGGTCAAGAGATCGAGACCATCCTGGTCAACATGGTGAAACCCCGTCTCTACTAAAAATACAAAAAATTAGCTGGGCATGGTGGCGCGTGCCTGTAATCCCAGCTACTCAGGAGGCTGAGGCAGGAGAATTGCCTGAACCCAGGAGGCGGAGGTTGGGGTGAGCCGAGATCGCGCCATTGCACTCCAGCCTGGGTAACAAGAGTGAAACTCCGTCTCAAAAAAAAAAAAAAAAAAAAAAAGAAAGAAAAGAAAAGCCCTGTATACCAAGAGGACGTTTGCTACGGATATTACGGATATGCAGAACTTTCAAAAACAAGAAACATTATTTCTACTTTTCATGTGGTTTCTCTCACTTTTAGAATTCTGTTTTCTTTTCCTTCTTTTAGAGATGGAGTCTTACTATGTTGTCCAGAATGGAGCATAGTGGTTATTCACAGGCATCATCATTACACACTGCAGCCTCCCAACTCCTGGCTCAAGTCATCCTCCCATCTCAGTCTTAAGTAACTGGGACTATAGATGTGTGCTGTGGTGCCTGGTATAGTGTCTTCTTTAGCTGTAATAGACCTGCTTATCATGCATGAAACGATCTACAAACACAAAGTACCCTATTATTATTATCTCTTTGGAGTACTATGTCTTTAAATGTATTTTCTTACTGTCACTAACTACCTAGGCTGTAGGTCTTATCTCTAATTTAGAAATTAAGAAAGTGAGACTTACTTGGATTGAGTGAGCATTCAAAGTATATTCAGAAGTAGAGATAATTTAAAAATTTTACATGGC